>PUID01034572.1:0-10773 GCA_002993905.1 Miscanthus sacchariflorus | reverse complement strand
ATATGCTCATGTTCATGAATGCTTGGATGATGCTTGTGCTCATGAAATGTAGGTGCCAAATGCAAAGCTTAACAACGGGGTGTTACAGCCATCGCTGCGTAGGCAGTAGCCGCTGATGTCCAGGCCCGCATCGTGGGTAAGGGTGCTTCTTTGTCTTGTTATCCCATTCGTTGCTTGCCATTCCTGATCTTCCTATCTTCTTGTTGTCAGCGTTGGAGGTGTAGCTAGTGGCCTCCCACCATGAGACGGAGGAGGCTCACCCCTGAGAGGTTCTTCTGATGGAGGACCACGAATGCGCGGTGGTGGGTGAAGTCCAGCAAGGAGCCGACGGCGCCCTCGCCGCCCTACAGCTCCGCACCAGCCAGGACTTCCATCAGGTGGCGCCTAGGTTCTTGGACCATGCTAGGTAGGCAGAGTGGGCGGAGCTGATCGGTGACTTTGCCGCCACCACGGCCACTGTCATGGCCGCCGTAAACATGGAAGACATCCTTCGTGGCGATGGCCAAGGACCTTGGGTTGTACATAGGGTCTTTTAATAAATAAATTTTCTTAGTTTGTATCTCACGCTTCTTTTACTTATGTGTGCTTGTCGATGATCCGATCATTTGAATGCCGTAGTCGCGCGACCTCGCCTGGGGATCGACCCGCGAGGCTTGGCCTAGTGCAACTCTGTTTTCGTGACTGAAGCATTGTAGGACAAATCTGGCGATAGCGCGCCTTTCGTCATCCTTTTCTTTTAGGTCATGGCAATCTTTCTTCTAGTGAGCATCGGTGCATGGTATGCCGCGGTGTAGCCCTACGAGTGAACCGTGTTGACTGGCATGCGCCGATCGGCCTGGGTCACTTGGGGTTGCATGCATCGTTAGAGTGTCTCTTTGATGTGCGCTCAGTAAGGCATGTTGCGATCTCTGGGCATAGGAAGGATTCATTGGTCATTGTGTACAAACTCTCAGTTAGCTAAGAGTAGCTTTGATGCGAACAAGGAGTGTTCGCGCCACTGGTCATGGCCTTCGTCATTCACGGTGCTTGACGTTGTGATGCCTGGAGCACATGGCTCGTTAAATCAAGGAATGCGCTATGTCATCGCCTGCCTCATCGCATCATCCTCGTGCTGTGTCATCGCCTGCCTCATCGCATGCCATGACTGAGGTCATAGAGCACGACCTCCATGTGCTCCCCTACCACGTAGAGAAGTCATGTTCAGGTTTACCCCTAGGGGTTGGCACACGACTGTCGTGATGTCATAATTTTCCCATTCGTAGATGTGGGTCTGCTGGAGGCCACCTCCTATAGTGATGATTCCATGAGGACTAGGCATCTTGAGCTTTAGGTATGTGTACTTGGGGTCGGCCATGAACTTGGCGTAGCATGGTTGGCCTAGGATAGCATGATAGGTGCTAGGGCAATCTGCTATTTCGAAGTTGAGCATTTCCATGCAGAAATTGGCTCGACCTTCGAACATCATGGGTAAGTCAAACTGCCCGAGGGGAATGGACTGAAGCCTGGGTATGACTCCATGGAACAGAGCACTAGATGGTCGTATGGCCGCTCGCGATAGCCCCATGGTATCATACATCTCGGCATAGAGGAGGTTGAGGCCATTCTCGCCATCCATGAGGACATGAGATAGGTGGGTTTTGCCGATGATTGGTGTTGACACCAAAATTTGGCTCGAAGAGAAAAGGGCCCCAAAGTCTAAATTTGTCAAGGGAAATCCAAGATATTCAACAAGATTGGCTGACCAGGTTGCCATCGAATAAATAGGATGACATCATCATTCCTGGGGAATGGACCCTATCAACAGGATCAGCAAAACATGGAGCAAGAAGACACGTTAGACTTCATAGAAGGGAAAGATTGGAGTTCAAGTTATGTTAAATTAGGAAGTTTTGATTTCTTTTCCAAAAGTTTGTAACCGATCTTGTTCGACCAGGACTCGTAGTCAAGCCTCGGGTACAAATATTGAACCCCGGCTATTGTAATAGACATCTCACATTGATCAACCAAATCAAGTACCTTTACTTTTTGGCTCCGGCCACCCCTTAGTAGTAGGAGTAGAGTAGATTTCGATGAGTTCTTTGGGCAAGCAAGGCTGCATTGGATGACCTGACCTTCGGCTTGTTTGTAAGTATCCGTCACGACTAATATTGTTATTTGCAAGGCTGCAATAGATGACTGATCTCTTGCGGGTCACGGTATAAGTTAGTTATCGATCTATATTGTTATTTGTAAGGATGCAACAAATGAGTGATCTCTTACAAATTACGGTATAGATTAGTTATCGATTCGTATCAACTTTTACAAGGCTACAATAGATGACTGATCTCTTGTAAACGTTGGTATTAATCAGAGTTATCGATATTGTGTTAAGTAGTTTGCTATTTAACATAATATCACCAATTGGCTAGTCTAGGTTGAGATTCGTTGGTCCTATCTACTTTGATCTATCATCTGCTAATTACCATCACAGTTGAATTCAATTCTTGATGTTAGATCCTATTTTAATGACCAATCTATCTCAGTCCTGATCGGACATGGTAGGTGTTTGAAGTCATGTTCCATTAGGAGATAGATCCATTGATCATCAGTATCTGGAATGATTCTGCTATCAATGCTGCATCAAACGACTTGACCTGTTAATAGCATGTCAGACTAGACATTGGCGGTTAAGAGATCTATCTGTTAAGAAGAGCATGGCGTCAGCCACCTGCTATGTCTCCATCGGCTATTTAGCCGATGGCTTGAGCTTTAACGTGTATGACATACCTTAATGATTCCTTTGTGATATAAGTACATCTATTGATTCCTGGTCTCTAATCTAGGGTCCTACGTCAATGCTACATCAGATGACTCGACCTATTGGTGGTACAATAGATTGAGTCTAGTCGTTTGTAGATTTCTTTGTATCCAATGGATGAGTGATGGTATACCATACGACATGATCACTGGAATCGGATGTTTTAACCGATAGCCTGCTTTGTTGAGGATGTATTGGCTATTTATATGCTTTTACTTGTTTTTGTCCTGGTTAAAAGCTGGTATGTCTCTCACATGTATGCTTACATATCTACCCTTACATCTTTTGCATGTTTTCATGATCATCGGCTAATCTATATCCATGTAACTGAGTAAATAATAATTGCTGATATGCTCGTTTTGCTTACATTACATCATGAGCATGCTGGATATCAACTCTCTAGTCAATAGCCTTAATATACTGGCCACTTGGCCATATATTTGGAGCTATCTAGACAAACACCGGCATGTTCCACCTTAAATTATAGATAAACTTTTCTCTCTTTGTCAATTGCAGGGTCAAATTGATTGGCATGCCCTCAATCACGACCATCCAGTCTAGCGCCTCACCTTAAGTCCAAAAAGAGCTCGGGATCTGCTCCACGTGGTTTCTCCTAGCTTGCTACGTGTGCTGGCGGCTACCTATCGGTTTCTGCTGTCGACACATCCTTGGCACGCCTTGTGGGACCACAATCATCAACATGGATAATCAGATGATCCTCAAGGTCAATCTTGAAGACTTGCCTGACGACCAAAAGGTGCTCATTGAGCAAGCGGTAGAGGAATTCAGAGAGAAGTGCCTACTGTCTTATAGTAGGACGCATGGTTTAATTGTTCAGAAGGCTCCCTTGCCAAGCGTTCTCCTGCATGGTTAGAGTGAAGATGTTGAAGCAAGGACCACTGCTCATTTGGTCCACAAGACTATCCATGAGGCCTTTACAAACCACGACAAGTTGTTGGCCAATATGATTGGCAACATTTTGAAAGAGATCTTCTTTAGAGCGCCAGTTGATCAAGTTGGGCCAGCATACTCTAATTGCTTGAACCCTTCAACTGTGGGAAGCAACATACCTGGTACTAGTCAGCAGCCAAATGGTGGGCAATTCCAGCAGTCACTAGTACAATAGCTTCTAGGAGGACAGGCTCAAGATTAGACCCTGCAAATAGCAGGGGGCAAGGTCAAACTCTGCCGACCGCAGGGGGGCAAGCTCAAATGATAGGGGCAGCCACCAGCATAGCAATCACCAAGTGCCCCTATCCCATAGATAGTCCAGCAGGCAACCTCCCTAGCTACTCAGTAGGTTGTGCAATGGCCAGCTCAGGGAAGATTCAGTACTTCCTATCAAACGCCTTAGTCAGCCCAAAGAATTGATCCATCAGTACAAAGGATCATCAGGAATGTTGATCCTAACTACTTTAATAGTCGATTGCAAGGATACATAACTCACAATGCTCGGATCCACTATATAGAGGGATACCACTTGGTTTCTGATGCCAGTACATATGAGCTTATGCCACATCCTGGGTATCAGAACCCTTACAATTATAATGCACAACAACTCCAGTAGTCTCCGACTCAGAATCAACAAGTTCAGGTACAAGGATCTTAGGCTCAGGCTCAAGGGCAGCCGAGGCAAGAAGTTACCAGCATGGTTGCTGAAGAGTTTGTCAACTGGATAACTTCTATGATGCAAAGTCAGTTTGGTCTGAAACCCAAGGGACAAGTTGGCTCTTACCAGCGCCCATACCATGCCTAGTATGATATTGTGCAACTCCCACCATGCTACAGAGTCCCAGATTTCTCCAAATTCACTAGGGTAGATGAGATGACAACCATGGAGCATATCAGCCGCTATCTCATTTAGCTTGGAGAAGCATCTATTGAGGAGGCGCACAAAGTTAGATTCTTCCCCTTATCCCTGTCTGGACCGACATTCAATTGGTGTTCATAGCTAGAACCAAACTCAATCACTGGGTGGGCCGATCTGGAGAACAAGTTCGCTACATATTTCTATAGTGGGACATGTGAGAAGAAGATTATAGATTTGACAAGCATGAGGTAGAAGAACAATGAGTCAGGCTCTGAGTTTGTACAAAGGTTCAGAGAAGTAAGAAGCCGTTGCTATTCATTGAATCTATCTGATGGCCAATTATCTTAATTGGTCCTTCAAGGGATGTCTCCATTAATCAGAGAGAAATTTGATGGCCAGGAGTTTGAAAGCTTAGCCCATTTAGTTCAGAGAGTGTCTACCTTGGAGAGTCAGCACCGGACCCTGTGCAAAGAGAAGTATTTAAAGGGTACTGCTGCTATGACTGATCCCTATGATGCAGACTCTGATGGGGATGATCCAAAAGTTGTAATCATTGAATGGACATGGGGTAAGGTTCCTATATCTTGTCCATGGGTAAAGGAGTCAGAGAACACCTATGACTTCGACGTTAAGAAAGCCAACAGGATCTTCGACTTGCTGCTAGAGAAGAAGCAGTTGAGATTACCTGCAAACCATGTGATCCCTTTGGCTAAAGAACTTAAAGGGAAGAAATACTGCAAGTTCCATAATGTGACCAACCATAGTACCAATGAGTGCATAATCTTCCGCTTCCACATTTAGAAGGCCATCGAGCAAGCGAGGATCAAGTTTGAGCCAGCTAAGAAACCAATAATGGACATAGATAAGCATCCTTTCCCAGGGGTGCACATGGTGGAGTTCCAGTTGGCTAAAGGGAAGACAAAGGTCTTGACATTGGCTAAGCCAAAGAAGATGGGTCAGCTGACCCCAAGGTTCAAATATCGGCCAATAGTATGAAGAAGCTAAGAAGCAGCACGATCAGCAAAAGAGTCGATACGAACAAGGTGAGACATCCAGAGTTGGTGCTTTCCATCCTTGGGTCACTTCTGGCTTAAAGAAGAAGAATATGAATGTTGGTGTGAAGAAAAAAGGTATGAAAGAGAACAAGCCGAGCTGCATTGGAGTTGTTCTTTCTTCAGGCACTGTTTGAACGAAGGATTGAAATTGCCTACAAGACATAACTGCCCAGAGTGTACTAGTCAGTATGTAGAATTCAGGCAATCTTAGTCCAAACGCCGGTCCATCCATGAGCGTTTGAATTATCAATCTAACAGCATGGATCGGCGCATAAAAAATAAAGGAGTTCATGATCGGTTAGGCAAGCATGTCCATGATCAAAATTGGGTCGATCATGATGAAGAAAGAGTATGTTTGGTAAGAGGGCCAATGCTATCCAAGAGGTCTGACAAGGATCCAAAAAAGAAGGGTTTAGCATTTGAGGAATAGATAATTGGAGGCTCAGAAGTATACCAGGCCCCAGACATGGCGTGTCCAACAAACAGCCAACAAGGGCATACCATCGGCTAATATTGATATGGTCTTCATCCTACCTATATAATTCAGAGCTCCTTCCATGTATGAACAAGAAGAATCTGATGGGGAGGAGTATGACGAGAAGAATTGGGAGAAGCAATAGTTCAGTTATCCCTCTAGCCCTAGTAAGTTACGTTTGATAAGCCATCTCAGCATCGGCACTTGAAGGCTTTATACATGAAGGAATTTGTCGATGGGAAGCCGATGACCAAGATGTTACTTGATGGAGGTGTTGTTGTCAATCTCATGCCCTATACTACTTTCTATAAGCTTGGGAAAGGTCCAGAAGATCTGCTTGAAACAAATATGATGTTGAAAGACTTTAGTGGCAATGCATCTGAGACCCGGGGGGTAGAAGAATTGACGATTGGAAGCAAGACCCTATCTACTACTTTCTTTGTCATCGATGGTAAAGGAACATATAGTCTCCTCTTGGGTCATGACTAGATCCACACCAATTGTTGCATCCCTTCAATGATGCACTATTGCCTTATCTAGTGGCAGGGAGACAACATCAAAGTAGTTCTAGCTGACACGTCTGTGAGTGTGGCAACAACTGACCCAACATATTGGGAGTTTGAAGATTATGAATGCTTCTCTGGAAGAGTCTAGGAAGAAGTCATCATCAAGATCAACGATGAACGTCAATAGTCGGTCCAAGAAATCGGCTCTGAGAGTTGTTTTTGTGACTCCTCCTGTTGGTTATTACAGATTGGCTAAACATTTTTTTTAGTTCATCAGAATATGGCCATTTTGTTTCAAGGAGTCTGATTTGGATTTAATTGTAAAATACTTTGAAAGAGCTTGACAGCCAATGATTTCTAGAAGTTCATAAGTAATTTGGTATGTGAATCATCATTAGCTATTTCAGAGGCGATTGTTTATTGTGGAGTTTAGATTCTGGCGACTAAAAAATCAATGCTCAAAGTAAGAATCATAGCCGAGTCTAATAGCCGATACTAGCAAAGTATCGCCTTTAGAACAAAAATAAAGAAAATCCTAATCTAGCCTAAGGAGGCAAAAGCAGGTGCAATACGCATCGCCTATAGTGCAAAGAATAAGAAAAATACAAGTTAAAAGCATCATAGCATTCAAACAGGGAGATCAACACAGAAGGAATCAATTATTTTGTTCATGATTGGAGCCCTAAGTACAAGCTACTAGACAGGGAAGACCTTATTCACAATCTCTTCGGTTAAAGAAGCATTCGCCATGGCATCAGCATGTCCGGCGAAATCCTCCACTAGTCCATGGTGGTCGCCGCCACTCATGAAGCTAGGCTTGTGCCATCGGAGTTCATGTCCAGAGTTCACCCAGGCCATCATCAGGGCAAAGGCGGCTCTATGATGGACGTCGTGAAGGGCAATCTCCCTGGCACTTATAGGGGCATCGTAGAGATGGTTCTATAGCAGATCTCCCTGGACGTTCAGAACCCTGATGGCATTGTTCACCACCAATTAGAGGGCCTCTAGTTCTTCTGTTTGGGGTGTAATGGCAGACGGAAAAAACTGTCAAGGGAAGCATGACAAGGCGGAATGCTAGATGAACGGAGTTTTGTCTAAAGATCATACCCATGACCCTGGCATCAGATTTAGTCAATCATGCCTAGGAGGTGCTGCTCTCTCCCTCCACGGTGGCGAGAGCAATCTAGGAGGTAGTTAGAGCAGCCTCTAGATGCTTAGTTTCTCAGGCCACCTCCCAACAGTGACCTAAGGCTTCATCCCGCTCATGGAGATAACGCCGTGCATCGTCTCTTGTATATGAGTCAGACGAGTCACTAGAGGAGGCTGATGACACCGCCAACTGAGCGCCTCGAGCCACAAATATCACCAACGTGCTATGGGTAGCGGCATAAGAAATTGTCCTGTAAGGTGAGAAGTTAAGTCCTAATGATGTATAATGGATCTTGAAGCATGACTAAACCAACCCTGTGACACAAAGACGCCGACGCGGGGTCAGATCCCCTTTTGGGAGATCGCCAACGGGGCAATTTCTGTCTGCCATTGTTCTTTGGAACTGAGTTTTGAGATATGAGGATGAGGAAGAAAAGATTGTGCAGCAACAAGAGGGAAGGCAAATGCAGGTGTGACCTTTCGATCGACCCCTTGGGGTATATTTATGATGAAGGATGACATGGGGTGGGTTCATTGAACTGCATCAAAGAAAAGTGCAGTTAATGGAAGGCGAGAGGACATTTCAAGAATCGAGGAGGCCATGCATGGCCAAATGAGAAAGCAGCGGTTGTGGAGATCGTGGACCCAAGGAATTTCATTTTGTTGGGAGTTTCCACATTTTTGGTTTGGGGCTGAGGATTTGAAGAATTATCCGTTGCAATTTTATGCTACAACCCAAGTCCAGAGATTAGCTCTAAGGGTTAATCAATTGAAGACAGTTGCTAGAAGCCAATTTCTGAAACAGATCGCTAGGGAGCCAATTGACGAATGACAGAAATTTATACAGTAGGTAGATCGGCTAGAACATGTACACCAAATGCTGCAGTACATGAGGATTGAAGCTTGCAGGTTCAAAAGGACCCAAACTACATCCAGATGACACTAGATCTACAACCGCATTATCACTCAAGATCTATACCATAGATTTTGGAACAAAGTTGTTCGATGCGGTTTCATTTTAACTTAACCCTGGATGGCCCAACCCTAGAGGGTTAGTCCATTCAGTCTGATCGGCTGTTCTTGGATCAACTAAAGGATCTAAGTTTGAGTTCTTTGATGGAAATTTCAAGTTATCAATCCAGAGGATGTCACAAGGGGAATTGATGACAATAAAAGAAACCCTCAGAGCCAAAAGTACAAAGAATAGGTGCAAAAGAGATTTTATTTATTCATAAACATAACCCCTAGTTGCAAACTAAGGGCCAAGGAAGGCGTTGTTCATGACTTCCTCAGCCGAGGTTATGTTCACCATGGTGGCGTAGGCTCCCTCGAAGTCATCCACCAGGTCCTGGTAGTCATCGGGGTTCTCCTCCGGGAAGCCGGGCTCCACCAAGCGAAGATTGTGGCCCGAGCACACCTGGGCAGTTGCTAGGGTGACGGCAGCACCGCGATAGATACCATGAAGGTCCACCTCCCTAGCGTGCTTGGGAACATCTTGGAGGTGAGCCTGCAGAGTATCGCCCTAGGCGTTCAGGGCACTGGAGGCGTCGTCTACCACCAACTGGAGGGCTTCTAGTTGCGCCATCAGAGCTGAAAACAAAGGAACACAAGAAACCGTCAGAAGATCAGCAAGATAGGGAGCATTAAAGGAAACCAGGATGTTGAACATCTCGCCGGTGACCCTGGCGTTCAACTCCACTTGTTGTGCCTTGGCCACGTTCACTTCCGCCTCCACGGCGGAGAGGGTGGCTTGGGAGGCGTTCAGGGCAAACTCTAGTTGCCTATTACGCTGGGTGGGCCCGGAATAGCGGTCGACCGCCACATTCCACTCGCGATGGAAGCGCCGCACATTGTCTCCATCGTAGGAGTTGGCGAAGTCAGAGGAGGAAGCCTCTTGTGCAGCTAATTAGGCATCGTGGACGGCGCCAGGGTGATCACTGCTACAAAATCAAATGGGTCAGCAAAATAAAATGAGGAGATCAAGAATAGATTTAGTCTTACCCTTGAAGATAGAGGCACCAACAGGGAGGAAGATTCTCTTCTAGAAGATCACCGACGACATGCTTGTCGTGATCCATGTCCTTTTGGAAACGGTTTTTGGATCTAAAGAGCGAAGGGAAGGAAGTTGCACAGTAACAAAGAGCAGAGGCAGGAGCGGATGTGATCCCTCGACTATCCTTTAGGGACATATTTATAGCTATGGTGGGTCACTGATGGATATTTTGAGCTATGGAGAAATAAATTTCATTCATAGAAAACAGAAGGCCACCTCGGATATCGAGGAGAACATGTGTGGCCTAATGAGGGGGCAACGGTTACAGAAATGATGAACTTGAAGGGTCTATTCATCAAGATTGATTGCGGTTTCATTCAAATCCAGACATGGACGTAAAATGCTATCCGCCGCAGTTTTGCATTTCCACACGCGTTCGAAGACAAGCCTAGGGATTGACTAGTTAAAGTTCAATCGGCTAAAAGCTAAAATTTGCTGATGGACCGGGCTCGGGATCTCGACAAGAAAGGTGATCAGACTAGGGAGCCGATCACTTGTGCAAACATTCGATAGTAATAGAATGGGCCTAAGGAATATTGGAAGATCAGCTGTAAAAGCAGGAATTGGAGAAAGACAAGGGTTGCTCGGAAAGTCAAAAGAAAGGAAGCATCATGATCTCTGATCCATCCTCAGTTAAGAAGAAGTCGATGAGATAGATCCATAGAAAAATCCTAGTGAGTCAGAAAGGACGGAGTCAAGATGTGCAGTTAAAAGATGTAACACATGTGACGGTCGTAGGAAGTAATTTTGGAATAAAATCATTTTATCCCAAAATTAGGGGCATGTGTTGACACCAAAATTTGGCTCGAAGAGAAAAGGGCCCCAAAGTCTAAATTCATCAAGGGAAAGCCAAGATATTGTAACAGAACCGACCAATTATACGAAATTAAGTAAGAAAATCATCCGCTAGAGCAGATGATTTAGCAAA
>PUID01034566.1:14627-25313 GCA_002993905.1 Miscanthus sacchariflorus | reverse complement strand
TTTTTTTATGCTTGATAAACTATTGAAATAAATATTTATCCTAATATAGTGCAGTGGCACATAACACTCTGCTTACTTTTAATTTAACAGTGGCTTATGGTGGTTGACTTATTTTTCCTAATAATAGCATATTTTCCTATTGACATACAAGAAATTTATATGTTACTTTGCATTACCTTTCACAATAGTGGGGGTTAGCGAGGGTGGGTGATATATATACAAATTTAGATATTATTTTAAATTATCTTTCATAGTACGAATAATTTAGATATAAATTTCAAGGATTATTTTAAATTATTCTTTGTAACAACAAACGTGGATAGTTTAATTGCAAATCTAGATCTTAATTTATGTATTTTACACCATAGCAAAGGTGGATAACTTTTTATATTTGGAGCTACATGCCAAAGGGACTTTGAGGCAAATAACCTCATGTGGATGTGTTGTGGATTTTCGTTGCCTACCATTTTAATCCAAATGAGGAGTGCATTGGTGGAGGTATTCATTATCGAGAGCAATTCTTGGTTGTCAAAATCTTGTCACAAAATGGAATTGAGTATTTCGATACTAAGGAACTTCTTATGGGAAGATATGGAGTCTGACTCTAAGCACTCAATAGCAAAAGTGATAGATGTCCGGACGTAGAAAATTTTCCCTCAAGGGCATATGCCCCCCTATGCATGCACCGTTAGATGCACATGGCGATGCGTGTTGGTAGTTTTAAACATCACCATCAATTTTTTCTAAAATGGGAAGACCTAATAAAGGAAGCTAATCATCCCACAAGGGGATGCGTGTTTGTAGTTTTGAACATCATCGACAAGTTTTTCGAAAATGAGAAGGCCTAATAAAGGAAACGAATCATCCTTAGAGGGCTAATATTCTGGGAATTATTATAAACGAACTACCACATTTCTTCAATGAACCTCCTTAGCTTCTAGTTTATAGCTTCTCTTTCTACCCTTGTTTTTGTATTGATACTATTAGTGGATGCCGCCAGGGTCATTGGTGCTGTGTATTGCTTCGTTATGTTCCTTCTCATCCTCCTAGAGCTGGCCGCTATCAGGTACCTAGTCACCAAGCAGGCGATCACCAAATTCAAGGTCAAAATCATCTTCTCCGCGCCGCCGCTCGTGTCCACCTCAGCTGACATCGCGCTGTTTCTGCTTCTTGTGGGCCTCATAGGCGTCAGGGAGTTCCTGGGCTGCCTTTCTGCTCCCCCACTCCTGGCGAAGGGGGCGCGGGCCCTGGTGCTGCGCGTAGCACGTGCCGCTGCTGCTGGTGTGGCTTCACTAGGAGTAGACGGCACAACACCGCACCAGCAGATACACATGGGGATACGTGTTGGCAGTTTTGAACATCGCTAGCAAGTTTTTATAGAATGAGAATGCCTAATAAAGGAAGCGAATCATCCTTAGAGGGCAGATATTATGGGAATTATTATAAATGAACTAACGGGGAGAAAATAGGAGCTTATCGCAAGATATTGAGTCTGACTCTAAGCACTCAATAGCAAAAGTGATAAGTATCTGGACGCGGAAAATTTACCCTCAAGGGCATATGCCCTCATGTGCATGCACCGCTACATGCATATGGGGATGGGTGTTGGCGGTTTTGAACATCACCAACAAGTTTTTTTAATGGGAAGGCCTAATAAAGGAAGTGAATCATCCTTAGAGGGCTGACATTCTGGGAAATTATTATAAATGAACATTCACATTTCTTTAATGAACTTCCATAGCTTCTAGTTTATAGCTTATCTTTCCACCCTTTGTTTCTGTGCTAATGTTACAGCTTCTCTTTTACGAAACAGGCTAGATTTGATGGGTATCATTGATAGTGATGATTAGAATATACCAAATTCAAGGCGGTGTTTATGATTATTGTCAGAACTTCTAAAATTTATCTTTTTTTCTTCTATAGCGCTCCTGAAAATTAACATGGAGTCTTTTTAGCGCCTCTAATTTGTAACAATAAGAGAGCAGTGGATCTTTGGTATCATGAAAACTGAGAACAGAGGTCATATATTAGTCAAAATTCAGAGGTTTATCAAGGAAAAAATATTCAAGTTCTTGACACTAAATAAACATCTAGCACCGACGGTTTTTATTTGAAACAAAAGGAGTATTCACTTGGTGCTAATTACCAGCATAATCCGATGCTGCTCCAGGATGCTAGTAGTGTTGGGGAAGGCGCCCCTAGCAGGACCCCCTGTCTGACACTTAGCCTTACCTGGTCCTGCAAGGATGCCTCGCTCGCGGGTCGTCACCCTCGCGGCGAAGGTTTCCTTCTCGCTCCCTCCTTCCAGGTACCTGCAACACAAATTGGGCTCGGAGGTAACAAACGGCGAGGAAGGCGCGGGACCAGTAGAAGGATGGGAGAACCTTCGACGGGCGCGACGAAGGTGGCAAGCGTAGCAGACCAGGAGGACGGCGGCGGCGCCGCTAGGGTTTAGAATGGTTGGCCAAGGGTACGAGGAGTTACCTCTGTACCCTCAAGGCAGTGTGTTGGCTCTATGAGCTGCTTTATGTTGTTCAAACAGAGCCATTTTGGTAATTTAATGGGTATTTAATCCACATTTATTTCTTACTTGGGATACCCTCGCTTGCACTCATTTACGTTCGCTCTTTTCACTGTGGGAAACCCTCAGCCTCCCCCGCTTAGCCTTTAGCGAGGGTGGGCACAAGCAGCACTCGGCTGTGATTTTGTCCAGCTGGATCCAGTGAGAGTAAAACAAATGAAGAGAGCAGAAGGAAAAGAATATGTTGCGCGCTATTTGAGGTTCTGCGTAAGGAAATGCTCTTGTCTTTATTGTAAAAAATATATTTGGAGCTTCAAAATGAAATACCCTCAGTTTCTTCGTCTTCTCTTTGCTTGAATGCTCAATTCGTGGACCGGCTCAATTTACCGTCAGAGCAATGTTTTCTCCTAGAAATAAGAGTATAATACACATTAATGTTTTCCTGTTTATTTTGGACCTTTTTTTGCTGGCATCTGAGCGTGGGTCCGGTTCTTGGGTCCTCAACCATCACCCTATTCGCTTGATCGTTTCTGTGACTTATAAGTCGGCTGATGTTATTTTGTTGTGAGAGAAAAGCACTGTATCATGGCTGATAAGCATAGCTGATACGATCAAGCGAAAATGGTGATGCATATTGATGGACCTCATTGACTGAGCATTGTCGCCTTGTGCTAAACTTTTGAAAAAGGGACCGTTATTCTTCAACACCACTTTTAAATTTTAGCTCAATTTATGTGTCCACATTGCTCACTGTTGTTTAGATTATATTTTTTAAGTTTGAAAGTAGAAGTGTACTTCTTCCGTCCTAAAACAAATGCACATATCCTACTTTTCCCACGGTACCAATCTCAACTTTAACTAAATTTACAGAAAATAGTATAAACATTAGTATCTTTAAATAGGTTAACTATGAAAATATATAACGTAATTAACCTAATGATATCTATTTGGTACCATAAACATTAGTAGTTTTTATATATAATTGGTCAAAGTTAAGATTTATTGATTCCTCGAAGTATGATATGTTCATTTATTTTGGAACCAAGGGCACCCTAGCTCTATTTTCTCCATGCAATTATATTTCTTTTTGATAAGACATTATTCTCATGATCACTGGACATATAGTATTTTATTGTGAAAATGCCACTCCTTTGACTTTTCCCACGGTGTCATCGACATCCCGAAACACTTAAGAATGACACAAGAGGTCTGTATCCCATGATTAGCATGTACCTGGTGCACATCATGGTGAGAGAGATAAGCCGCTGCCACATGGACCTCACTAGCTAGTTAATTTAAGACATTTTAGACATTATAGTCAAGCTAGTCAGTATTTTTCTGATCTCCAAAAGCCATGCTACATTGTTATATCCTGGTGCACAGGCACCACGGTGCAGGAAGATTTTATAAATAACATGCCTAACATTTGTCATATATCATAAGAAAAATTTATGTGTTGCTTGAGTGGTGTACCATCTTGATTTCAATGCTAGCTTCACCTCTATGTGGAGGAAAGAATGGAGGAGAGAAATGAAGGGCTTGTCTCTCAAGCAAGTAACAAGATGAGCACAAGAGCCTATATAATGGTGCGCTCAGATAATAACTATGTGAGAGGAATAGAAAATAGAATATGAAACACGGTACCACATAATACTAATAATAAATTTTTGTAGATAGATAGAAAACTATTATTGTATAACTTAGACTTTTCTAACTTGACTTATAGCCAAGCACTTGGACTCTATTTATCGGGCCAAGCTCTAAAGGGTTCTAAATAGCCTGCTATAGCACTGGTTTAGCTCTGCTATAGCATTTTCTAGGGTCTGCCTCTATTATATTACCAATTCCGCTATTGTTGCTAAATGATGCTATCGCTTCCTAAACGCTGCTATTTGGGTTAGTAGCGAAATATAGTTAGCATCACTAATATTGACTGAGACGAATATTCATAACTTTAGATGACTATAATCTGTCACTTTATTGTGTTCTTTACTAATAAATGATGTAATGAACTGTTGAATAATTTTTGAATTGTTTAATTCTTGAACGTTGAATGAATATGAATGTGGTTATAGTCGTGAGTATGTTGATTGTTTTAATTAATGTTAAGTATGTACATGTATTTGAGGTTTTGTGTTCACGAAATTCACTTAACGGTATATTTTTCTACACAATTAATTACAAATTTTCATGTTCTCTATAAAACCACTAATGGTTCGTTTGGATCCTTTCTGAATTGAAATCTACTTTATGAACTACGCTATTTGGTTTAGAATTTGATATTCCAACACTTTCCAAATCTTAAGTGCTGACCTATGTCAATTTCAAATGGTAAGAAATGGAAAGAGAGATAGTAAGAAATAAAAATTAAGATTCATCGCCCCTACCCGCTGGCTTTGACTCCTTCACTCGTCTCTCACGAGTCCTACACAAAAAGCTCCTTATAGGGACCTCATTGCTGTCGTCAAGCTCTCACTAGCGGCAACACTTCAGTTATGATCTGAAATGAAATGTGATTCTTGAAATAAGATTCAATTCCATATATGCAACCAATATACCGTAAATGAAATAGCTTTCGCTGTATACTGCTACAGCTTGTTTTAATAACTTTAAAGAGGCTACCGCTAAATGTCTTAATTAGCCACGATTTAAAACCTTGATTAAGGGTACCGACGACAGCACAGTGCAAGCCCAATGCATTTTTACCCTATTTTGAGTTTTTTTAGGTATTTCGGATGATAGCCTGAAACATAATTGTAAGATCAGTCCCATCCTCCGGACACCTGCACCCTGTACGAGATTTTCCTTTGTTGTTTGACTAGTCTTTCATCCTTTTTGACGAAGCGATGGCGAAAAAGGTCAGGACACTGAAATCCTTTAACGTACGTTTCAGACTAGTATATACATTTTCTTTTTCTGTGAGGGTTTCAGACTAGTAGACTAGTACACGTTCTCACTACGTCCATAAAAAAAAATATAATTTTTGTTTTCGAGAAATTAAATAGTTTATATTTTGACCAAGATTATATAAAAAAATATTAGCATTAATGATATAAATTAGTATCATTGGATTGGTTATAGAATATATTTTCATAATAAATTTATTTGGAGATTAAATAGTAATAATATTTATTATAAATTTAGTCAAAGTTAAATAAATTTGATCAGCACGTATCCTATAGTTATATTCTTTTGTGGATAGATAGAGTACCGGTGTACTTTACATACTAATGGTCGGTCTCTAGGTCGGACGTGACGACTCGTCACAATTACCTACAGCTTTTGTTTGGCGCGAGCTCTACTACTAGACACACGTATCTTGAGCCATGTTGCTCCTACCTGAAACCTAGCTAGTAACTAGAAATGTTAAACCCCAAAGTACATTATTGTCTACTCTTTTCGTCTTTAGATAACTGTCGTTTTTTTGTTTTTATACGGTAAGTTTGACTAAATTTGTAGAAAATACGTACAACATTTATATCTCTAAATAAATCTATTATAAAAATAGATTCAACGATCTATCTAATGATACTAATTTTGTACTATAAATATTATTATTTTTATATATATTTAATCAAAGTTGTTTTTTGAGAAGCAAAAATGACAGTTATTTAGGGTCGAAGGGAGTACACCTTTTGGAGAACGGATAAAAATATCTTGATCTATAAAATATTTGTGTACAAAGTTTTATAGAGTCTATAGAGCCAGAAACTATTCGACATCTCTCATCTTTGAGTGCACTTATGCTAGGTTCCTCGTCAGGATGGTTCATATAGTGCTTGATCTTTTATCTACCGCTGAATGTCTATAACTTATTTAATAACTGGTATCCTACGAGAGAGAATACTTTTATATCCTTTTATTCATGGGTGCAACAGCGATCTGATGATCTATTTGGCTAACAAGGGACGAAATTGTTTTTTGAAAAATGCTAATAAAAAAACTCTTTTGTAGGTCTTATTCAAGAAAACACATTGATTAGAGTTCTGGGCCTAGTTGCAACAATGGGAGAAGGAAAAGTTTGTGTTAGAGGCTTGCCGCAAGTTGGAGAATATGGCTATATGCCTCTTCGCCTCCCCTTTGATAGACTTTTATTCCATGAATTGAGTTATTATGAGTCGGTTTTGGTTAGTAAAGTCTTTTCGGTTTTTATCAAGTGGTGTTTGTAATAAGGTGGTCTGCTTCTTACAGGATGAAGCCGGATTTTATTTCTATTATTAAAAAATAGGAAATTTGTATTACGGTGCATTACAAATGAGACCTTAATTCATGCCAAAGAAAAAGGGCAGATGTTTCGGCCTAAGCAATTACGGTAATTCTTCGAACTACTAGCGCAAATATAATTTCATATGTAGCCTGAAAAACCTAGCTGAAAAATAGCGATTATTAGAGATTTCTGGAGACAGTGAATGAAAATAATACTCTCTTCATTCTAAGGGTCTGTTTGGATTCTCTAGTCTAAAGTTTAGTGGCTAAAGTTAAGGATTTAAAACTTTAGACCACTCTTTTGTGGTCTAAAGATTTATAACGTGGTCTAAACTTTACATAACATTTTAGACATTCTATTTGGATCCTCAAGAGCTGAAGTAGTAGCTAAACTTTAGACCACATGATCCAAATAGAACCCAAATTGTAAGTTATTTTATATTTTTTTTAATTTATAGTGTTTACTATATATCAACATGTAGTATTTATTTATGTATACACTAAAAAATTATATATTTAGAAACACAAAAGGACTTATAATCTAGAACCGTGGGCCTCTGGATGGAAAGGTTGCAACAGACAACAGTCCAGTTTGGGTTATTTTGTAAGTACAAGTAGTATGAGGATGAATCTGTGAAAGGCGATGCCCGGCCAACAAGGTGGCAGTAGCATACTCCTACTTGTTAGTGAACTGTGACCTATACGCTATTCGTACTGTCGGAGAGGCGCGTACAAGTACGGTGCAGCCGATTACACAGGGGTGAGCCGCTGGCTGCTGGTCTGCTGCTGACATGCATGCTCTCGTGCCTTTCATTTCACCTCGCCCTCCAATTTTAAATCCAAATCCTCCAGCGCAGCCCAATGATTGGCGCGCCGGCCATAAAATGTACGCACCCACATGGGTGAATTTAAACACTGCGCCACAGAATTCGGTTTGCGGATTCTGACATGCGTTTGGCACCAACAATGGGACTTCAATTTTTACCCCCGTGTTTCTCCCCTCAAAGTTCATCTCTTGTTATCTTTCCCTTAGGAACTAGGCGTCTAAAACGCACATCGGGTTATTAGTTTGAACATCCTAAGTTAAACATTTCTAATTCTTACCATCGATTTCAAAAAATTCATATAGTTTCACAGCATCTAAAGTATATATTATAAAATATTTCTCATAATGAATCTAAAAACATAAAAAGTTTTATGATGTTAACCTATAGTACAACTTTCTTAAAATTTTAGTGGTCAAAGATAGAAATGTTTGATTTAGGATAAAACTAATAGGACACATGAAAAACAGAGAGAGTACTGTTTATTAGCCTTGTTTAAACATACATATGTGAGCTGAAGTGGTGGATTCATTGATATATATATTAGTATGTATTCGGCAAGAACATGCTAGGGACAGGGCGTTCATCTGTCTAGACGCCGTCCTTCTGGGCCTACGCGCTACCGACTCAACAGGCATGCTTGCTCTCTATGTCTCCTCCATATCTCTCTCAAAAACATCTCCCCGCTTTGCACTCCCCCGTTGCGTGCTTCACCATGCCGTGCAGCCGTTCGCCTGACCCACTCCGCCTCGACGCCGCGCCATCCCCCGCGCGCTCCCAATCCTATGCCACGGTGCACCGCCCCACCATCCCTCACCGCGCGCCCATCCTGCGCCGCGCCACACACTCTGCGCTCGCCCGTTGCGGCCATCCACTGTCGCGCCCCACTCTGCGCTCGCCCGTCGCTGCAATGGCGTGCACCGTGCCACCACCACCCTAGTGTCACCAGGAGAATGTCGCCGCGCGCCAGGACATCGTCTCCCGCAGGCAGACGAAGACGGCAAGAAGAATCACGTGTTGTAAAAGTATGTTTTAAGTTCTTCACGTGTTTTAGAGGTATGTTGCAGGTTGTCGGGGACCAGTATTAGGGTATCCGAAGAGGAGGAGCTAATGACCGTCAACATTAATTCATCCGCGCGATAGAGAGCACGACTACACCGCTTACCGGGTCACTCCTCGTCCATCCACCGAGACCATAGGCCCCGCCTCAAGCTGACTCCTGAGGGCTGGCTTCGCCTCGCCCAACGTCTGAGGGCAGACTCCGTCTTGGCCATCCCCCGAGGGCTGGCTCCGCCTCACCCGATGTCTGAGGGCAGACTCTGTCTCGCCCGACCCCCGAGGGCTGGCTCCGCCTCACCCGATGTCTAGAGGCTGACTCCGCCTCGCCCGACGTTCGGGGGCTGGCTCCGCCTCGCTCGACATCCAGGGGCTGGCTCCGCCTCGCCCGACGTCTGCGCGCTGCTCCTTCATAACTACGCATGTAGATAAGGCAGGACACTCAAGTCAACCGCAATATCGAGGACCATACCATGCATGTCTGCAGGAAGGTACCATCAAGATATGACAAGATGGGCGCTTTAAGCTCTTCCAGACATGTCAGAGCCTGAATAGTGTTGTAGGCGTTGACATTTGTCTTATAGTGTTGTGGGCGCCGCCATTTGCCCTCGGGCGTGGATCCTGACGGAAGCATACGACAACAACTACAATCCAGGAGGAAACTCGCATCATCTATAGTAACAAACATGCGGTCACTGCGCCGTCTGCTCTCCATAAGGTCACGGATCAAAACCCTGGTCCGTCGTGCCGACCGCCTGAGCGGGATGGGACGTGACCACTTGCTGACAAAGCCAGAACATGGCATCAACAGCGAACAGACACCCAATGCAGCCCTATTAGGATTAGCGGACATGCACCCAGCATGGAGCTCCCCCTAGCACCGTCTGCCGTGTCAGCGGGGCTCGCTCAGAGGAAAAGGAAGACCCGGCATCTTTGAAGGACCTCCTTTGCCTCTAGTTTTTCTTCTTTCTCCTATCTGTAATCCCTGCTTCCCCTTGGTCTATAAAAGAAAAGGCAGAACACCCCACTAAAGGGATCGATTCTTCACACCACGCATCACATCACACATAGCTGAGCAGCAATCAAGCTCTCAGCACCCATTCGACCTTTCCATCGGAGACTTGGGACCTTTTCCCTCTCTCGCCCGTTTGTAACCCCTACTATGAACTTTTTGGTGCTAATAACATGAGCAGCAGCCACAAACTGGATGTAGGGACATTCTGCCTGAACCAGTATAAACCTTGTGTCCATTTAGCACACCATCCGGATCAGACGCGCAATAACACAAATTTACTCGTTGGTGTTTACTTGAAACACCAACAGTTGGCACGCCAGATAGGGGATCTTTGCGTGTTCTGACATTAACATTAGGCCATGGATGGCTAGCCACGATATCAACTGGGTCCTAGGCGCACACGTGCGCTTCGATGACTTGGACTTCATCATCACAGTGGGAGGAGAGTTGTCATTAGCTCACACCGCCATCCAACCTCTCCCCTCCATCGACCTCGACAACGGGAGGCTTGATCGCCAGCTTGGCGTCTCCCTAGGACCCCAGCCATCTAGGGAGGACCCATGCCGCCTCGCCTTCTCTGACGCCAATGTCATGGCGTGGCTCACCGGAGGGGAACCCCTCTCTCCGGAACACCTCATACAGAGCGCCCTGACAGTGTTTCCGTTCGGTCTCCGCAATGCTGCAGCGACCGTTAGCCAACTTGTGGCACAACGCATGGTCCCACCTCCCACGAATGACGAATTCATGGGGGTGATCGAACAGATCATGGAATCTTTCCATTACCTCCTGGTAGAGGAGCCAGAGTCGCCCTCTGGCTCTGACTCCAGTAGGAGAAGCCATCACCCCTCTCGTGAATGCTTCATGACGGGTACCCCCGAGGGGAACATCAAAAGTGTCCACAAGGAGGAGGCTACCCCAACAAATGACCTCAACGACGAGGCCAAGAGGGAGACAACAGCCCCACCACGCATGCCAGTTGAAAGGTCCTTGTGTGGTTTTGATAATTGAGTGACAACCTAGGTGGACTAATTGTGTTTATGTTAGATACACAGGTGATTAGTCCA
>PUID01034564.1:0-14405 GCA_002993905.1 Miscanthus sacchariflorus | reverse complement strand
TTTGGTTGTGTTGGTCATCAAACACCAAAATCCAAAGTAAATGGGCCTAGGGTCCATTTTCCTTACATAGTGTAGAGCCTATTCCACCACTTGGATGTTGGCGGAAGTGCACGTGCAAGTAGATCAGGATCAAATCCTAGAATCACCACAAATACAAGTATAGCAATGCAAATCATAAGAACACAAGTGAGACACCGATTTTTCTCGTGGTTCAGCTCGTCACTAAGGCTTGCCTATGTCCATGTTCTTGAGGTAGCCACAAAGGCTTTGGTCTCTTTCAACCTTATCCTCGTTCTCAAGTCAAGAGAATGAACTCTTGAGATGAGRGGTGATTTCACTAGATGATTAGGGTGATTACAAACCTCCCGGGGCTACCACATAAGTTGGCAAGCTCTACGGGCGATGCTCTAGTCGGCTAGGAGCAAGCTCCAAGAGTAACAAACACAATCAATTGGCTTGAATGTGAACCAAGTGCTCTAGGAGATGAAGAACAGTTGGGGCTGCTCTCTAATGTAGTTTGGAGGCTCAAACTCTCATGGATTTGCAAGGGAAGCAAAGGAGAAGCTTGAGGAGCTCCAATGGTGAGTGAGAAGAGTGAGAGCTGCTCTGGTCACACTTGGAAAAGGAATGGCCGATCTAAAAACCAGGTTACCCTTGTGAGGAAGAAGAGAAGGTATAAATACCCCCTGCTCCCAACGGTCAGTTAAGTCACGGCAGTGTCGTGGCTAAACTGTGACAGTGACTCACCTCAGCGCGGCAGTGCCTCACCTGCCAGGCAGCACAAAAGATAGGATTGCAAAGCTTACTGTCTTGGCTGAGGCTTTAAGGATATTTAGTGGGTAAATGAGCACTTGGTTGCACATTAAAGCTTGTGCATTATATCCCTCTTTATAGTACGGCTTTTCCTAAACTCAATTTCAATATATAAATGAATTATAAATGCCTTTGAGCCAATTGCCGCAACCTTTTGTAATATGGAGTTTCCACCATCGCATGTATTATCCTCTTTCTCAATATTACTTTATAAGGTTTGCAAATTATCTTTGTCTCATCTCTTCGAGCAAACACATGTTGATCTTGTGACTTGAATCTTTCCAACACATGTGAGTTTAGTCCATTGCTTCAAGTCACTTTCACTAATGATTTGATCCTTAACACAATATGACTCCACATAGCTTGATTAGTTCCTCGACTCAATGCAAGTACTCTCTTCTTCACCTTAGCCATGGTACCTCGGTCCTCAAGCCATCGCTTGGACTTCACCTCCGCTTAGTCCCTCAAAGCCCTTTCCATGCTATCTTCACATTATCAAGCCATACTCAAATCACATCATACTAAGCATCCATTGAAAAACTATTTCTTCAATATTGTAATCCTTGCTTGAATATTTCTAGATATGAAAGTTCAGATCAATCAAGCTTCAGTTAGACTCACATGGAGACATATATGGATCAACATCAATGTGGTCAAGCCAATTCATGATTCCTTATATCCTTTTTATTTTGGCTTGACATTCCTAACACTCACTTCAATCTCTATCTTCATACTTCTAGCTTGATCATATTAATGCAAAGTGATTTTCCAAATCTTTATCCATACAGCAAACCAACATAGAGACTGACTTATATCCAATATGAGTTATGTCCTTTGTCATTAAACCTTTGCTTGGTATTTCTTCACTTATGCATTCTTGACTCATTCTTCAATCCTTGATCAAAGCTAATCCACTATCAAACTCTTCTTGTTCATGCAAAGCAGGCTATTATTGAGAGCAATTCAAAATCATCAACTCATGTCTCATTTACCATTTGCCAAATATGCTTGCTTCCACATGATACTATGATATCCCACAATATAGAAGCCATTTCATCAACTCCATTTGTTGTTGTCTTTCTCTTGAACTATATTGTTTCCATGATCTTCCAACACAACAATAAACAATTTTGGCCTTGATTTGAACATTATTTGGAATATCATCGAGTTTGCCTTCTTATTGAACCTATATACACTTCTCATTCCACAATCCACAAGTATATGCAATAACCTCAATTTTCTATTCAACACTTAGCAAACTTGTTAGACCTTTAATGGTGTTGTCATTCAATTCACCAAAACCCACTAAAGGGCTAGATGCACTTACAGGGGTTCAGGCCCAAACCGCGCCGGATCTGTCGGGCTAGGACCTTGAGGTCTGCTCCTAGAAGTCCCGGTGGAGGGGGCGACGTCGGGGGCTCGTTGCCCACCGGCGCAGCCCCGTAGAGTGGACGAAGCTCGTTGTAGCAGTCGGCGACGTAGGTTAGGCTCCTAAAGTTGAGGACCTAGCCCAGAGCGAAGGCGCCGACCGTGACGGAGAACTCACCAGGCAAGCGAACACCACCATCTGGGGCGGCGCCACTCGCTTCGGCGATGAGGCGGATGGCTCCGGCCATCGTAGAGCCTAAATCGCACTTGACGCTGCCCCCTACCTGGCGTGTCAGTTGTCACCGGGTCGAAACCACGACAAGCATAGTTGTTCAAGTCAGTGTCAGAGTACGGGTCTCCAGTGGCTTGGATGGACTCAAGAACATAAGAATCACAGAGAGGACGCAACGGTTTATCCTGGTTCGGGCCAATCGATGCCCTACGTCCAGCAGCTGATGATCCTTATACTCAAAAGCACCCAAAATTGGAGGGTTACAACAGAGTGTAAAGAGAGCTTTGGTAGGGGGTTAGCTCGGTGCTAATCCTAAGGTTGCCTCGCCACCAGTGGAGTCTTCCCCTTGTCAGAGAGGAGGAAGACGATGGGATGTGGTGGAGGAGCTCTCGGTGCCCCTCCTCTCGGTTGCCCCTGCTCTCGGTGTTGAGCAGGAGCAGATGGAATGGAATGATCTGTGTTGGATTCCTCTCCCCTCCCCTAGGTCTGACCTTATCCCTTATATAACGAGATAGGTCATGTACATAGCAGTTTAGGGAGATGAGTCTATGGTCTACATGCGCCGGAGTCCAGGAGGGTCTTGTAGCGGCGCTCTATGGACCGTGGCGGTGTCGTGGAGCCGAAGTAGCCTTGGGCGTCGTCCGACTGTTCTGTTATGACACTATGCATGTCAGGTTGTGTCGGCTTGGACCGGCCTCCCCCAGGTGGACCTTCTAGAGTCTTCTTGGTGGAGAAGGAGGTCGGCTCCAGGGTTGACGCGCGGGCTTGGTGCCGCTCAGTTCCTGTAGGCCATGGGAAGCTTGTCTTCTTGTGTCACGCCCCATGCGTGACCCTGTTGCGGGAGCGGCTGGCAAGACCATGCCCGAAGTGCGGCGTCTGGTAGCCCCCGAGCCTCGATGGCTCGGGTCTTGTCTTCTTGCGCTCGGGCCTTGGCTGGCGTCGTAGGCCGGGCAGGAGCCAAGGGCCGAGCTCTGGCGTGTCATCGATCGGGAGCCTGAGGCCTGGGCGAGCCCCCGAGCCCTATGCGGGGGCTGTGCCGTGCCTAGGCTCGGTCAGGTTTCTTCGTCGGAGGGTGCGCGTGAACGTACCTGATGGGTATAACCCCTGAGCCCCCGGGCGATCCTGGAGGGGTCGGTCGGGGGGTCTTTCGGTCGGAAACCATTGATCCCGAGGCTTAACATACCCATATGTTAGGATCTCGTCACAACCTATCTTGTATATCACTCATGACAAAGGTTAGTACACTTAGGTTTCATCAATTATCTAAAACCAAGCTAGGGCTTTCACTGGCCTGGGTGCGGCGGCAGGCAGCCACTGGCTGCTTCCCGCCACTATCCAGCCACAGCGCCCGCGTGAATGACTAGAGGCCGGACTAGCACCGGGCGACGTTGTCGGTCTGGCTATCTAACTCGTTCACCCACGCCCACAGCGCCTGCCAGCTCTCGTGTGCATCGACCACTCGTCGACGTGTCGAGCCCCTCCTCCGTGCTGTGCGCCGCCACGGGGAATAGGTCCGGGCACTCGGCCATCACGGCATCCCATGACGTGTGCAGCTGCGTGGCACGCCACTCCCAGCAAGAAGTCCGCGCTGAAGCTGCATCGGTTTGTGAGAGAGAAAAAAATCGGGTGCTGGGATCGTCCGCAACAACCAAGTGCCCTATAGGATTTCTCAAAATACATTAACTTGATCGACCCCTAAAGTTTTAGATTGTTTGGGGTGGAACCAGAACCGCTAACATTTAGCAACCAAATACATCCTAAAGTACATGAACAGTGTATCTCGGATGGATCCGCATAAGCCGTGTCAAACTGGTCTCAAGGCTTTGAGAAAGAAGAAGAAAACATTCCCACCATTGGATCGAAATTTAGATGCCATTTTCTCTATAAAAAAACTTGTGCTAGAATTCGTAAAATATATGAGTGTAGGTGCGTGTGGTATATCTAGGCCTTATTAAAAGAAAACACACACACACACACACATATATATATATATATATATATATATATATATAACGCTTGCTTATTCCAGATCGTATCGAGATAGCCCGCGGAATCTGCTTTGGACAATGACATATGTTAGCTTGAAACAAAAAGAGAATAGATTCTCCTATTACAGGCATGTCCGTCAAGTCATCAACCACCATGCTTGCTGAGTTAGCATCGAAGGAAGAGTAGTATGCCACTCTCTACTCTTGCTGCTGTTCTAAAGATGATCAGATGAAAGGAGACCGCCTCCACAGCTAAAATAGCGCAAATGGTTGCAGGCTTACAACGCACATATGTTTCGAAAGAATCAACGCATGCATACATGTTTCTAAGGTGTAAGGATGACGCAACAAAAACTTCAAAAAAAAAATCTACACATATGTTGATAACTGCAAATTCTGTAACTATGTTTGTGTTTCCAGGGCAGTACTATGTCTACGCGATAATATAATGTTACTAGAGCAGAAGCAGCAAGGCCATATTTTCAGACAAAAACCTAATCCTACAGTGCAAGCAGACCAACCTTTAGGGCAGCTCAATCCCAACCTTCAGGGACCTTCCAATTATTGTCCTAGCTCGTTTGATTGTTTCATCGATCAGTGATCCACAGTTCAAAGAATAGTCACAATTTATGGTGTCAAGCATGAGCACAGACTAGTAATTAAGCCTAGCTAACCAAACAGCATTATGTATTCTATTTCACTGATTGACCAATATCCAAGTGGTACCAGCACTGATATTAAAAACAGAAATGCATCAGCTTGTTGTAAACCTTTACTTGAAGAATTAGCTAGAGCTATCAGTGATTCAGTTCGTTGGAAGTCAACATTGAGAACGAAAACTAGGACAATTAAATTTTCTGGATATATAAGCAACTTGCTTACGGTTTTTTTTTCTTGCACTACGACTTTAATTTTTTTGATAAACATGTGACGATATGGGCCTGTTTGGCAGGCTGTTCTACAGCCACTACTACCGCTGCTGCTAACTGCTTTCTCACTCACAAAATAAAATACTGTAGGATGGCTGCTGCGCAGCGCTGGAACTAACATCCGAACAGGCCGGCGTATATTAGGATACAGCAATTTCATCGTTAATGCTCGTCTGCTCCACAGTTTCCAAATTCTGGCAAGCAACCAAATTGGCATGTGGAAGCCACGATGAGTCATGAGTCGATGACCCAAAACAAGTGAGATTAGAGATCTGAGCTCCAGCTCACCACCAAATTGCATTGTCTTTTTTTTTGGGAGGGGGTTAGTTTAGGACCCCAGGTGGCCAGACTGAATTATTGGTCCTGTTCGCTTACGCTGAAATTTGGCTTATGCTAGCTTATGTTGAAATTTTGCGAGAGAAAAATACTATTCCATGACTAAAAAGTAGTTCAAGCGAACAGGGCCATTATCTTTGAAGCACTCAGCCTCGCAGTCCGTACTTTGTTCGTGCTAATCTCTGCCAACAATACCTAATTCTGCCTGACAAATGGCCCTACTACACCTGCACTTATCATTAAACATTAAGCAAACATTGTTCCAAACCAAGCAATCTGCGTGGATATCCTATCTAGTGAATGAATAGAAAAAACAAGATATTTTTTTGCAATGTGGTCCTTATTTTATCCCTTTATTTCACTAGAACCTGATATCCCAGCATCATAATATGCTGTGTATGTACTCCCTGAAAGAATGAAGATAACAAAGGCGCAAAGTAACAGTAAAGAATGAAGATAACAAAGGCGCAAAGTAAAAGTAATGTGCGGCACTGCAGTGGTATTCCTTGCTGAAACCGTGTGGTTAGGAAATTTCCTGTCACCTTTTATTGATTCGAATGAAAGAAACTTCCTGTTTCAAAGGTGATACCAAAAGAAAGCAGGCTATGTCGTCTGCAGACGGCTAAAGAAGGTAAAAGCTGGCATTATTAGATTGGTGCACTTAACCTTTTCATTGAAGGTAGAAATTGTAGGAGTAGTATCTCACAACATTACATAATAACGCTGTATATGTATTAAGTCGTAGCAATATTACATAACACTGAACATTAATGGCCCTGTTCGTTTGAACTTATCAGCCGTACATTTTCAGCAAAATAACAGTGTTTTTTCTCGTAACAAATCAACATCAGCATCAATCGTTTTTTCAGCCAGCCGAACATGACCAATGTATGAGCGTGCGTAATAGCAAAACAATATCCATAAAAGAAAGTAGGAGTATCTTCCATCCTCTGCTCGTGCTAATGATGCTCTGGTCACGTGGACAAGATCGAGAGGTTCAAATTTTGAAAATGCCATGTCCCTCGACCAGAGTACGTACGGGTACGGGGCGCCGGTCGGTACCATACTACCAATCTACCATGTCTAGCTCAGACATGCATGTGTCCTGTCTCTAAATCCCACATGAACGTGAATCATGTTCAATGTTCGTATTTTGGGATATAAAAACAAAGAAAACGTTTGTATTGCGACGGACATAGAAGTACAATAGCAAAATTATGTCTTAAGGCCTCATTTGATGCGATCCTTCTATTCCAAACTATAAGATGTTATGGTTTTTCTATATATAATTATTTATTGTTTTTAATATGTATTTAGACATAATGTATATATCAGATGCATAGTAAAAATAATGTATTTAGAAAATCTAGAATAATTTATAATTTATAATGGAGGAAGTATGTCCGAAAGTACAGCAAAAATTTGTTTTGCCTAGACGTAGGAATTTTCCTCTCTTTTTATGTTTTAAATATAAAATTCAATTGATTCAAGAAAATCTAACACAAGACGTGTAAGCCACTTTTCTCTCAACAAAACTGTCTTTGTTTATGAATAATGACTACTTTTCACCAACTCTGAGCTCCCGTTAATTTTGGCTTCTTTAGTAAGGAGTCGCTTTTGTCATTTTAAAAAAATGTATTAGGAGCTGATATAAAATTGTTTCAGACTCGTGCCAAACAAGGTTTTGTTTGTTTATTAAAGCTTTTTGATGGGTGATATATACTTCCCAAAATAAGTTGTATCCAACATTATGGGTCCGTTTGGTAGGAATCTAGATTTTAGGAGAAACGTTTCAGTTTCAAATTCTCTGGAGAAACGTTTCTTTGAGAAATAGAATCATTTACTGAAACCGTTTGGCCGTCCGTATGGGTTCGGATTCTAAATAGAGGTACATATGGTGGAATAGACCAAAATGCCCTTGATACATGATGAGGTTTTCTTGAGTTTCTACAGGGTTAAATGAAGCATTTAAACAATGGCGAAATATGTATACTGATATTCTTGTATTTCTTGTTTTATTTTCTACGGGAAACGGCTAAAATATGTATAATAGTATTCCTATTGTATTTTTTTGTTTTATTTTTTGTATGGGAAAACAGCCGAAGTAGGTGTACTTGTATCCTATTGTATTTTGTTTTATTTTTCTGCGGGAAAGCGGCCAAAATATGTATACCGGTATTCTTATTGTATTTCTTGTTTTATTTTTCCAGGAGAAAACGGCTAGGGTGTCATGGGCGTGGCCTTGCTTGGCTTCACCGACCAGGGTAGAACGGGCAAAGCATCGAACCGTTTCTCCTGCGAAATCAGGTTTGAGCTGATTCATCCGTGTAGTGTAAAAAGAAGAATCGTTTCTCCCCGTTTCGTTCCGGAAGCGCTACGGCATATTTTCGTTTGGCAGCGATTCTTGCGTTTGAATGCTTTTCATTCCATGTGCCAAGCGAACAGGGCGTCAAGCGATGTTATTTTTGACCAATAATTAGTCTAAGCCAAACAAACAGAGCGTCAAGCAATGCCAAACACACCCTTATCAACTTCATAATCAAGTACCTCTCGAATGCTTTTCATTCCACGTGCCATTACTAGCATGTCCAACTCGTCTCGCTCGATGTTGAGTTGTTGACGATTGTCCTGTTTACTTGGCTGATAAGTCATGGTTGAAAATATTGTTGTCTGATTTGTTGTGAGAAAAAAATATTATTCTTTAACTTAAAAAAAAGTACGGTTTATAAATCAAGCGAATAGAACGGATGCATTTGGAGATACACAGACAGACAGTTGCAGATTTGCAGAGGAGCTCGCGTGCGCCCCCACGTGCGATGCCGTTGAAGCAGTTTCCCGTCACATTTGTGTGTGTCCCCCGGTCGCGGCGGTCGCCATGGCCGCAGCTACCCGCTTCCTCCACGTGCCCACGCCTCCTTCTCCATTTCCGCAGACGACTCGATCACACCACCGCCGTGGTGCATGGATGGAGACAGGCGTTTTCGTTTTCCTTTCCTTTTCTTCTTGATGACGAAAAAAAGAGAGAATGGAGACAAACTTTGCCGTCCTCCCCAGCAAGCCAACTACCCACGACTTGGGTTGTTGGCACCAAGCACGTAGCCACGTACGCGACGCGCAAATCGACGAGCGCGTATCTTGCAGCTCAAATATCCAAATTAATTTCATTTATTACAAAACAATTATACTTTTTTTAGCTTAAAAAAAGGGGGAAATGAGAATTATTTTGGCGAATTGATGAAGTGGGAGGAAGGAAGGGGACGGCGTTGTTGATGTTGTACGGCGTGGGGAGCCTCGACGAGTAATTATCACGGTTATAAATAAATAATATAAATATAAATATAAATGGCGGATTTAAAATAATCGGGCTTAATTAATCGACTAATCCCTCTCTCTCCTCGTCTCGTCTCACCACCTCCACCTAGCCTCCTCGCTAGTCGCTCCCCACCTCGTTCCCTGCCTCCTCCCCACCCTTCTCGCTCCGCCCCCCACCCCCACCCACCAAAGCGTCGCCGGCCCGGCCGCCGCGCGCGAATCCCCAGGCCGGGATCGATCCCCCGCCTGCTCGCCGGACCCTTCTCTGCCTCGGCCCTCCTCCTCTTCGCGCCTCACTCTGCCTCTACACCCAGGTTGGTTGCGTCCCTCGTCTCAATCTCCCCAGCTGGATGCTGGCGCCTCGGTTCTTCCTGGTCCTGCGAGTTTCCCTCGCCCCCGTACTTTTTTTTTGTTTGCTCCTCGTTTGCACCCGTTGCGGAGTTTTTTGGGCAGTCCGTTCGTTCGTTTTGTGCTGTTTTCTCTTTTCACATGGGTGGGTGAATTAGGAGGTGAATGTGCCTGCAATACACGCGGGTGTAATTTGCGCGTTGTTTTAGCGGATTCCAGGTTTCCATGGCGTCAGATGAGATTTCTCCGTGCGTTTTGTTCGATTTCTTTGTCTTTTCTTTCTTTGTATTTTTTTTTTTTTTGAAATTCGCTGACGACGAGATCACGAACTGATTCCCCAAGTTGCAGGTCCAATTCGCCCGCCCGCGGCGTAGGAATCCCGTCCTAGATTCGATCGGGGCGCTGCAATGCCGGCATCCGCATAGCTGGAAATCGGGCGCTGACGGACACCGGGCGCCGAGATGGCCCGTTCCGGCCGCCGGCGGCGGGACCGCATGCGGTGGAGCAATCTCTACACCTTCTCCTGCTTCCGCGCCCAGCACGGGCACGCCGGCGACGCGGGCTCCTCCTCCGACGGGGCCGGCGCCGTCGGCGGCCCGGGCTTCTCGCGCGTCGTCTACTGCAACAACGCCGCCCTGCAGAAGCCGCTCAAGTACGTCACCAACTACATCACCACCACCAAGTACAACATCATCACCTTCTTCCCCAAGGCCATCTTCGAGCAGTTCCGGCGCGTCGCCAACCTCTACTTTCTCCTCACCGCCATCCTCTCGCTCACCCCGGTGTGCCCCTTCTCGCCCGTCAGCATGATTGCTCCGTTGGCCTTTGTCGTCGGCCTCAGCATGATGAAGGAGGGGCTGGAGGACTGGCGCCGCTTCATCCAGGACATGAAGGTGAACAACCGCAAGGTCAGCGTGCACAAGGGTGATGGCGAGTTCGACTACCGGCACTGGGAGGACCTTTGCGTCGGTGATGTCGTCAGGGTTGAGAAGGACCAGTTCTTCCCTGCTGACTTACTGCTACTGTCCTCGAGCTATGAGGATGGCATTTGCTATGTTGAGACGATGAACCTCGATGGTGAGACGAACCTTAAGGTGAAGAGGTCACTTGAGGCTACGCTGCCGCTGGAAGAAGACGAGTCATTTAAGGATTTCCAGGCAGTGATACGTTGCGAGGATCCCAACCCGAGCTTGTACACGTTCACTGGTAACTTTGAGTATGAGAGGCAGGTGTACGCCCTTGATCCGTCTCAGATACTTCTGAGGGACTCAAAACTAAGGAATACAGCCTTTATCTATGGAGTGGTTATCTTTACTGGCCATGACAGTAAAGTCATGCAGAACTCAACTGAGTCGCCATCCAAGAGGAGCAGGATTGAGAAGAAGATGGATTTAATTATATACATCCTGTTTACTGTGCTCGTGCTGATATCAATCATTAGTTCAGTTGGATTCGCTGTGAGGATCAAGTTCGATTTGCCCAACTGGTGGTACTTGCAGCCACAGAAAAGCAATAAATTAGATGATCCATCACGCCCTGCTCTTTCTGGAATATTCCATCTAATCACAGCTCTCATTCTTTACGGGTATCTGATTCCAATCTCGCTGTATGTTTCGATTGAACTTGTGAAGGTATTGCAAGCACATTTCATTAACCAGGACATTCATATGTTTGATGAGGAGACTGGCAATACTGCTCAGGCACGTACATCAAACTTGAATGAGGAACTTGGCCAGGTTCATACTATCTTGTCAGATAAAACTGGTACTCTGACCTGCAATCAGATGGACTTCCTGAAGTGTTCAATTGCTGGAGTATCATATGGCGTGGGTTCAAGTGAAGTTGAACTTGCTGCTGCAAAGCAGATGGCGTCAGGTGCTGATGACCATGATATCCCTTTACAAGATATATGGGAGGAGAACAATGAGGATGAAATCGAGTTGGTAGAAGGAGTCACCTTTAGTGTTGGGAACAACCGAAAGCCCTCCATAAAAGGCTTCAGTTTTCAGGATGACCGTCTCATGCAAGGGAACTGGACCAAGGAGCCAAATTCTTCCACGATTCTACTCTTCTTCAGGATACTTGCTCTGTGTCACACAGCAATACCGGAGATAAATGAAGCAACTGGTTCTATTGCCTATGAAGCAGAATCACCTGATGAGGGGGCTTTTCTTGTGGCAGCCAAGGAATTTGGATTCGAATTTTTCAAGCGAACACAATCAAGTGTCTTTGTCAGGGAGAAACACACTTCTTCGGAAGGCACAATTGAGAGGTTGCATATCAGTATTTGTTACTCCATAATTTGTTCCTTATCCTTATTATTATGGTTATTTTGTCTTAATACGTGAGTATGGTTTCAGGGAGTTCAAGATTCTCAATCTATTGGAATTCAATAGCAAAAGAAAACGAATGACTGTAATTCTGCAGGATGAAGATGGTCAAATTCTTCTTTTTTGCAAAGGAGCAGACAGGTAGGATTTGTACCATTTTTTTAAATTTTGTGATGCTCTTTGATTTATTTTTGGCTAAGCCTGTACATCAAGCCATCTGCATTCAGATTTTGATATTTTGTTGTTAGCTTAAAAATGTTAAGAAGCAAATTTTACACCTGATTACTTGGTGCTGTCAACATGCTTGGCTTGTTTCTTCTATCTTTTTCAATGTCACCACTTTTTTTGGCTTCAGCTTGACTATCCTTGATTGTTCTTTGTTCCCAACCGAGCAGCATCATATTTGATAGACTGGCAAAAAATGGAAGAATGTATGAAGTTGATACAACTAGGCATTTGAATGAATATGGTGAGGCAGGCTTGCGAACATTGGCACTATCGTACAGGGTGCTTGATGAATCAGAATATTCTTCTTGGAATGCTGAGTTTCTTAAAGCAAAGATCTCTATTGGGCCTGATAGAGAGTTGCAACTTGAACGAGTCTCTGAGTTGATTGAAAGAGAGCTGATCCTTGTTGGTGCAACTGCTGTAGAGGACAAATTACAAAAAGGGGTAAAATACAGTGTCTGACTTTTTGTATTGTTAAGATATGTTTCTTGGTTCCTAGTATTATGCTAGTTACTGTTTCGAGTTGTTCTGACTTATAAGTTATGCTTTGTGCTCTATCAGGTTCCTCAGTGCATAGATCGTTTGGCGCAAGCAGGTCTCAAAATCTGGGTTCTGACAGGTGATAAGATGGAAACTGCAATTAACATTGGGTATGCTGTTTCCAAGTAGAAATTCTTTACATGTACAAGTAGCTTTTTGTACCTCGTTAGCACATCACATCCATCAACATCGTGTGATGTTTCTATTTCTTTTGCAGATATGCATGCAGTTTACTGAGGCAAGGGATGAAACAAATATGTTTGTCCATACCCACTGGTGAGCAGGTAGCCCAGGATGCAAAGAAGGTACCTTAACTTTTTTTCTCTTTTACTGTATAGGAAGCTTTAATCTAGATGGTAATTCTCTTTATGGTAGGCTTTACTTTCATCTTTGACAACTGAGCAGGTTGCAAAGGAGAGTCTCCTGTCGCAAATCGCCAATGGGTCACAAATGGTCAAACTCGAGAAGGATCCAGATGCAGCATTTGCTCTAGTTATTGATGGAAAAGCTCTGGCATTTGTTTTGGAGGATGACATGAAGCATATGTTCTTGAACCTGGCAATCGAGTGTGCTTCTGTCATATGTTGCCGTGTGTCTCCAAAGCAGAAAGCACTGGTAGCTTTGCCTCTCTCCATTGGACTATCTGTAGTTTCTACATAAAGTAATGTTGAGTTTGCTCTCCTTCACTTTGTAGGTGACTCGGCTCGTCAAAGAAGGTATAGGACAAACCACTTTAGCAGTAGGTGATGGTGCAAATGATGTGGGCATGATTCAAGAAGCTGATATTGGAGTTGGTATAAGTGGGGTAGAGGGCATGCAGGTGAGTTGTTCAGATTATCATGATCTACCCTATCTAGTGTGACAGAACCAATCTAGTGTAGTGCTACTTTCATATAACATCAAGGATCGTTGACTAGGTATGACTAAAATTGGTTCTTTTCCTTTACCAGGCAGTGATGGCTAGTGATTTTTCCATTTCTCAATTTCGGTTTCTTGAGCGACTTCTTGTCGTCCATGGACATTGGTGCTACAAGAGAATTGCCCAAATGGTGCTGCTCGAAGCACTTCTTTTATTCATTCTATTGCATCTGATTCTGTTATGTTTTAACTTTACTAAATCTTCTTTTGTTGAATTGCAGATTTGCTACTTCTTTTATAAGAATATTTGCTTTGGGCTTACAATATTTTACTTTGAAGCATTCGCTGGGTTTTCTGGGCAATCTGTATACGATGATTGGTTTATGCTGCTTTTCAATGTTGTTCTTACTTCGCTTCCTGTTATATCACTCGGAGTATTTGAGCAAGATGTTTCGTCCGAAATCTGCTTACAGGTATATGATAGAACATGTAACTTAGTTTAACCATACTGCTTATGATAAACTCGGCATGTTTAGAACTGAAATTAAAGCTTGGTCCTGGAATGTGGTGTGTGTTTTCATGGTAAAAGTTTTTATTGTGTTGTGTCCATATCATTATGCTTCCAGCAAAGAGGCTAATGAATAAGCGGATACCCAAAAGATCATCTGCTAAACTTTGTTTCTTGAGGAGGAGGACACTTCCATGGAACCACAATCATTAGCAACTGGGTGTAGATTAGAGAACTATACTGTACTCAGATGTCCATCAATTCCTTCTCCGGCTACTTTGCATGGCATCAAGTACAACAACACAATTATCTGGCATGGTTCATAATATATTAGAAAACTAAAAAGAACCATGAATATTGCCTCAACGTACAAGCATATCTTAGTTCATGCTACTATGATTTGTATTGCCCATTTGTTCTGTTAGGCATGAACTTGTATCTACATTTGCCTCTCCTTTCATGCAAATCATTTGTATGAAGCAACATATTATTGTCGTTAAAAGATAGTTTCAGAATTAGGAATGATTTGGTGTGTATTACTTGTCCATTCCATGTTCCATTAGAATGCTATTCAGTATCTAGGTTATCTGCTTCAGGTATTCATTCACTGAAATG
>PUID01034558.1:102437-112685 GCA_002993905.1 Miscanthus sacchariflorus | reverse complement strand
CGCTCCAGGACTGTCAGAAGATGCTAGGCCTGAGGATTCACAGCAACCCAGTCACCGGGCAGTGCAGGTCAGAAGGCTGGAGAGCACGAGTGGAGGCCTTTCTTGGACGTGAGCTTGGTAAGCAAGGGGCTCGCACTTCTGGAGTTCTCATCTCCTGGCTCCGGCAAGAGTTCGCACATTGTCCCGAGGCGGCAGATGAGGAGACAGTTGGGTACTACTGTAGGGCGTGGATCCTACACCTGTTTGTCTGTGTTCTCTTTCCCGACACCACGGGTGACACTGCGTCCTGGATGTGGGTCCACTGCCTCAGTGACTAGGACCAGGCAGGTCACTACAGCTGGGGCTCTGCAGTCTTGGGTTTTCTATACCGGCAGCTGTGCAGGGGTGTCGTCAGACTTCGTCCAACGCGTCACTTGGTGGATGCGTGTACCTGCTCCAGCTGTGGATGCAGGCTCGTCTTCCAGTTGACCGTCCAGAGGTCCTGGCTCGTGGTGAGTGGTTCCAAGATCAGCCTCTAAGTCGGTAGCCAACGTGGGCGTACCTTTGGGACCAGGTCAGGGTTCCGTACGTGAGGTTAGAGCGGGCGTACATTGAGTACACGAATGAGTTAGACACGCTGACGGCGTCTATTGTAAGTAAATTTTATTTTCCATGCTGGTTTGAAAATGGATTAGTATACCATCTAACATCTTGTTTGACATGTTGCAGGTGGAGTGGGAGCCGTACGATGGAGAGGGGGCACTTCCTTTTCAGTTGAGCAACGTTTGTGGGTTCGACGACGACTTCTATAGGATGAGGTGCCCTCTAATCTGCTTCAATGCTATCGAGTTCCATCTACCAGATAGAGTTGCACGTCAATTTGGAGTGAGACAGCTTTAGCCTACAGCTCCGTTCTCGACTGGCGTTGACTTACACAAGTAAGTGTTTTGCTATTTCAAATGTCTCGTAATTGTCTATTTCTATTAATATGGTGACATGCGCATGGATTCAAGTAACGATGACATACGTCCAGGTTGGATCGTCAGAAGAACAGAAAGATTTTTGATTGGGATAAGCACTACCAGTTCTACATTGAGCAATGGGAGGAGATGCACGATAACGTGGACGAGAACAACGAGCCGCAAACGAACCATGAGTTCAGACGGTACCAAGCTTGGTACCAGCGTGCGACACGTTGCAGGCTGAGGGTACAGTGGACAGAAGATGACTACGCCGACATCGAGTCCTCCGAAGATGAAAACACGCTGACACAAGTTTGGCGCCAGCCACCCTGGCGCCGAGCTCAGCGTCAGAAGCTACGGCGCCGAGCTTGGCGCCAGGGTGACTGGCGCCAAGCTTCCTGCCATGTCACCGCCACGTTTGTCTCGAGCTCAAGAGCTCGGCGCCTCTGGCGCCGAGACGTGTTGAGACGTGTTAGCTCGGCGCCGAGTTAAGGGTCCAGATTTTAAAATATTTTCTTCAGAAACTTATTTGTGAATTTTTTTTAAAAAAAGAGCTAAAAAAATAAAAAAATTCGGGCCTTCCGACGCCGTGCTATCGGGCTTTTTTCCCACCGCGGAACCGCCCGCTCACGTAGGCGCAAGGGGTCCTGCTTTCTCGTACCCGCTCAGCGGTTGGCTTCTGCGGAAGCGCCGTACCTCCTCGCCCTCGCCCTCGAAAATCGATCCGCGTGCGAGAGACGGGGAGGGCCGAGGACGCGGTTCTCTCCCTCCTCCGGTTTCTCTCTCTCACGAATCCTCCGGAGTTCGTGTACCACGCCATCGATGAGCACCGAAGCCGGTCCCCGCCGTCGCCAGTGGCGCAGAGTACTCCTAGCTTCGAATCGACAGGTGAGATGCCTAGACTCCTATGTTGAATTGCAGATCGCTCAGTCATTTCATGTTGGGTGGATCCATAGATCTCCAGGCTCGACACCCTGTCCGCGCACTGCGTCCCCATCAGGGCCGCCTTGCCACGGCGGCATCGGCTTCCCGCCCGTCATCGAGGCCTTCCGCGCCAAGTTTTGCCAGGCCGACTGCTTCCTCTTCGATCGCCAGCATTTCTTCTCCGGTTCTCCCCCTCCCTCCTGGATTGCTCCTCGTTCGTTCCAGATCTCCTACCTGCACGCACCAATTGGAAGGGGATTGCATGCCACAATCTGCTATGTGCTATGGTTGGTCGACTGACCACATTATACAATCCAAAGATCGTGTTTCGGCATAGGGTATTGGAATCCAAGAAAAGCTATCTAATTCCCAAACAAGCATAAAGAACGTGTTTTATGCCTTAAAAATTTAGTGGAACAAAAATTATTGAAAAAAATTAGATCTTTTCTAGGCATGTTCATGCAGGAAGGCAATTTCCACTCTTCCAGATTAAATTAGTGGACACATACTATAATATAAAGTGAATAGAATCACACTAATTCTAAAGGCAACGGTGGATGTTCTGAATTCTGATTAGACTGATTCATAAAGGAAATGGCCAAATGAAACACTATTTATGCCACCAAAAGGATCCTGGCAAATGGCAGGTTGGCTGTGCTGTACAGCCTCATCGACCACCCAGTCTTGGTGATCTCCTACCATCTAGCCTAGACGCTCAGTACCCTCGCTTCCTCTTTTGGTATAATGATACCTGTGTTTTTTTACTGGGTGAGGTTCGTGTGCGATGCAAGCCGAATAGAATGGGGTGACGCAGGCGTGTTAGTGGTTGACCTGCAGACGATGCAGGGGCTCAGCAGCAAGTGACTCATGCTACAGATCGACGTCTCGCAGCAAGTGAGTTGATTTGATTCTTGATGATGATGATTGCCACGATCAAGTGCTGACCATTCGATGCTTGTCTACTTCAGGTTTTGTTGTCTACATCGACATGATTTGTGCCAGGTAACTAATAATCTGCTCATTTGCATCCAAAATTCTAGACATTATTTATCAATATGGTTGATAATGCAACAGGTTATTTGTCTATTATTGTTGTTGAACTTTTTTTAATGCTGTGCGTGGGTTTCAAAGAATAATAAAAATCTACACACCAACTTCATGATTCCATCTGATCAAAACTCAGTATGTCTTAGCAAGGTTGGAAAGCATTATTTTACAAGGCAAAAGATCTACCCGAGCTGCCATTCCTGCTAGCCTTCAGTTTTTGCCTGTGAATCTGCAATTTTAGATCTACTCACTTGAGATTTAATGTAAAAAAAAACTCGCCATGGAGCAGTGATATACAATGTCTGCTACATGGTAGCTGTGCTAATTTAACCAAATCTACCTTGTCATTCCGTGTTTTGATTAGTTTATTCTTCAGGAGAGGAAAACTTGATTACCGATTTTTGTCAGTTCAGCTGAAACTCCAATGCGGAAGTGAACCATAGAGGGCTTCCTTCTCTAATGTTGAGGGATTTAGATGGGTTAATCTTTAGTTGAGTTTATTTTATTCGGTTCACTACCATGAACAAATGATATTGACAGGAAATGGAATTGGATCAGGAGCAGAAGAGCAAGGTCGACGGGTGATGCATGCCTTCAGGCATCACCTGCACAAGGAGATGCTCCTTGGGCCAGGATCAGATTGCGCCATGTGTTGAGGGATTTAGATGGGTGTTCATGACAGTGAACTGAATAAAAATAAACTCAACTAAAGATTAAAGGGGCAGACCCTTGCGGAGGGAAGGCTTGCCTCGGGTTTTCCCTTCCCCAGACCCTACTCATATGGGAGCCTCCGGCACTGGGTCTGCCCCTTTAATCTTTAGTTGAGTTTATTTTATTCGGTTCACTGTCATGAACAAATGATATTGACAGGAAATGAAATTGGATCAGGAGCAGAAGAGCAAGGTCGACGGGTGATGCATGCCTGCATGCCTTCAGGCATCACCTGCACAATGCAAGGAGATGGGGATAAGCTGGTAAAGTTTTTATTTAATTATTATGATCTAATGTAGTCAATGGAGTAGACTTTCAGATTAAAAACCGTAAAACAAATTACTTTATCTTTCCACTTTGCAGCTATGATACTCTGCACTTGCCATTTACTAACTCGCTTGTTATGTTTTATAGGAAAACACTATGATTGCAACAAATATAGGCTGTATTCTTCGTTGATATGAAAGGACACCAGAATCCAAGAAGATGGATTAGTTTCATCTACAGGGCAGTTTTGAAATATGCTTTCCAGGTCTTCGGGTTTGGCCTTGACACGATATGTATGCTTTATTCTGTAATTACTAATTTCTTGCGCCAAAAAAAATATGCAGGACAACAATCTTCCCCGCGAAGCTGTTTCTTCTACATCTCTTGGAATATAGATCAGAGGAGCCTATGTTAGCAAAGATTTAGCCTGCTTATAAAGTAATATTTATATTTGGATGCATTGTTAGAAAAGCATGCTCACTTGTGACTGAAATGATATATTCATGTAGTATAAATGATATATGTATGTTCCTTTTCATTGGTTGTTAGTTGTTACCCAATAAGCTAAGTAGCAACATTGCTTTTAGTCAGCACAAATTTTAGCTACAGAAATTAAATTTTAAATATTAACGATTTTATAAGAATAGAGGGGGGGAGGTGGTGCTTTCCGCTGATCACCGCAGCTAATATTGAACGCTGACCAAGAACTATAGGATGTCAGTTTCAAAAAAAAAAGGATGTCCAAATTCTGACAAGGCATGTGGTAACTTATTGTACTATATATGAAAATAGAAATCAAATAAGTTTTTGTGACCTCTTGAAAACCCCTTGTTGAAGTTGCCCTCAATACTGTTTATTAGCTGTATAGTTAATTTTTAAATTTTTCAAAAATTATTTAATAAAATATGTACTTATTCTCTTGTGTATGAATTTTTCTAGACACGTGCGTGTCGGACGTGCATGTTCACTAGTAACTATAAAATTAGAGCAGCATGCGTCCATATCTAGTACAGAGTTTGATTTTTGATGAATTAAAGCACATAACCTGATCTCGGTGAATAAACCTCCAAGCCACACGAATCAGTTTTAGATAAATTAAAACACATGACCTAGCTAATTGGTCAATAAACCTCTGAGCTACAAATTATTTAGATAATCACGTAATACGTGAAAGTTTCTTTACAACATATGAACATATATGGATATGTTTGCTACTCAAGTCTCGTGGGCGATGCCGAAGTGTTGGTGGGTGCCTGGGCGGGAACAGTTTGCAGCACTGCGGAGGAAGAAAGAAGACACAATGGCAATGGTGCTATCTCCATGTAAGTGTAACGATAATTGAAGAATTGGAAAGAATCAAAGGGAGAATAGCATGGAATTCGGGATTGATAGCATTAACAACAAGTAGTTTGGGAATACAGAGGGACGATTCAGATGTTCACGGTTCAGAGTTCAGTGTATTTTTCCATGCCCCTCCGATACGCTCCGTCTGGCTTATATACCCGCCAGCGATTACAAGACAACCATCGCCAGCTAATCTCACGGGCCCACAAGGCTAACCGACTCCACTAATGACTGATACAACAGGGTCCACCTGTCAGGCAAACATACCGCCGATACTTTCAGCCTGTTGTCGGATGCCCAATAGTAACCTGTGCACCTTCTTCCTTCTGTATCCTGACATTCCCTCCCACTTGGAATCCAGCTTGTCCCCAAGCTGGACTATCTGAAAACCGTCGCTGAAGATCATGAACCTCCTCCCAAGTAAGGTAGGCGAGCACCCCGACCACCGTACTTGAATCTGAGCTATAGATGTAGCCCCTTTTTGAATCACTCGAGTACTCTGAAACTGGACTGGACTGACAGTATCATCAAAGTCCACCGGAATCTCAGTGATATCAGGTTCCAGAATTGCAGTTGATGGCACATGCATCTTAAGCTGGGAGACATGAACCACTGGATGTATACGACACTGCGGTGGGAGCTCAAGCCGATACGCTACCTGCCCAACTCGTTCCGGCACCTTGAATGGTCCATAGAACCTGAAGCTTAGTTTAGCATTGGTTCGAGGAGCAATAGATGACTGAATGTATGGTTGTAACTTTAGATACACCATATCACCCACTGCAAACTCATGCTCACAGCGGTGTTGATCAGCATACAGCTTCATACTTTGTTGCGCTCGGTGCAAATGATGTTTCACCACATCTTCCAACAAGGAATGCTCAGTAAGCCACCGATCCAAATTTGGAGCATGAACAGTAACATCATTGGATATCCCAAAATGCCTTGGATGATGCCCATATAGTATCTCAAATGGAGTATAGCCCAAAGCAGAATGGTAACTTGTGTTATACCAATACCCAGCCACTGGAAGCCACTGGTGCCACTGCCTGGGACAAGAGTGCACTGCACAACGAAGAAAATTCTCAAGACACTGATTCAGACGTTCAGTCTGACCATCAGACTATGGATGGTAAGAGGAAGACATCAATAGCTGTGCATTAGTAAGTTTGAACAGCTCCCTTCAAAAGCACTTGTAAAAACTTTATCCGAGACAATATTCTCAGGCAATCCATGTAATAAGTACACTTGATTCATGAATACCTGAGCCACCTGCTGAGCTGTGAATGGATGAGCTAGAGGAATAAAATGTCCATACTCGGTGAACTTGTCAACCACCACTAGAATAGTGTTAAATCTCTGAGATTTAGGTAAGCCTTTAATGAAATCCATGCACACAGTCTTCCAAGCCTGATCAGAAACAGGCAAGGGCTGTAGAAAGCCAGGCTACCTAATATGCTCAACTTTGACTTGCTGACAGATAGCACAAGCAGCCACAAATTCTTTAACAGCTTGTTTGAGCCTATGCCAATGAAACAATTGCTTAATTCTGTGATAAGTGGCCAACACATCAGAATGACCTCCAACACCAGACTGACGAATAACTTGCAACACACGCTGTTGAACTACAACATTGTTTCCCAACCAAACCTTGCCTTTATATCTGATAAGACCATTATGCAATGAAAATGATGAATCACTAGGATTAGAGGATTGCAATTTTTGGATAAGCTCCTAAGCTTCAGCATTATCAACATAACTATACTTAACTCTCTCCAACTAAAGAGGATTGCAAGAGGCCAAAGCCATCACATAATTGTCAGCAGGATACCTGGACAGAGCTTCAACTGCTTGATTATGCATTCCCTGCTTGTACATAATTGTCAGCAGGATACCTGGACAGAGCATCTACTGAATGTCAGGTAGCACATTCTGTCCAGAAGGCCTAGTGATAGCACTGACAGACTGCTGCACCTAGATAGGGTATAAAAGACTACCAGTAGTATGAAACTGAACACATTGAATGACAGCCTTCCTGCTCAACAACGCTTTCAACCCAGCTCCACTGACTGGAGTACAACTGCCCAGATTAGGAGATAGTCCTCTCAAAATAACTCTGTCCATGCAAGTTAAACCTCATCACCTTCTTAGCCCAATGAATCCACATAGGATTGCATTCTTCCAGCCAATCCTGACCCAAAATCATATCATAGCATTTCAAGGGTAGGATGCCTACTGTTGACATGAACACATAACCTTGCATAGTCCATTGCAAGTCCTCAGTCTTTTGAGAGCATGTCATTGGCCCTCCATCTGCTGCAAAAAAAATTGATGGGCTGACATTGAATGGGTTTATTGGGAATCATAGATGCCAACTGCTGGCTAATGAAAGTGCCAACACTCCCTGATTCAACCAAAATCAACACCTCAGTTTTACCTATCTTTCCACACAGTTTCATGGTTCTTCTTTTGAGAGCTCCAACTGGGACAGCATGACCAACTGCTAACACTGTCTCATCCTGCTCATCTTCTTCAACCTCACCCTCCTCAATAGTAGACTCTTCATCCTCTTCCAGGGTCTCCAACAGTTCCGCAATAACATGTATTGGCACCTGGGCTAGACACTTATGGGTGTTACTCCATTTACCCCCACACTTGAAGCAGAGCCCATTTTTTCTCCTAAAGTCTCTGAGTGCAGATAGTTTGTCCTCAAATTCAGTCTTCTGCTGATTCTGCTTGCCTTTCTCCACATTCCTGGCTTTTGGCTTCTCCAAACCGTGCCTCCATGAGCCCTTACTGAACTCTCTACCACCCGAACGAGATCTATTCAGGGACAACTCTTCCTCCTGAATCAAAGCCAAAGCACTAGGTGTCCACATCCTTTGGACGATGCAGCGTAATAGCAGAACGAATCTCATCCTTGAGCTCGGCCACAAAATGAGTCACAAAATATGTATCATCATAACCACTGTTGTACAGAACGAGTCCTTGAGCCAATCTCTCAAACTCAGTCTGATATTCTTCAATGGACCATTTCTGCCTTAATGCTTCAAACTTCTTCAGTAAGTGCTGGTACTGATGCTTGTCAAATTTCTCCATCACCAACTCACAGAGCCTTTCCCAATCCATGATTCTTTCTGGCCTTTGAGCCATTTGAAGCCAAGTCGCAGCAGCCCCTTTGAAGTTAAGCGTGGCGAAATGAGTCTTCAGAGATGGGTGAACAGCATAGACTTTGAAGTATACCTCGCATTGATCCCGCCATAAACGGCGAAATTCACCATCAAACTTTGGAAAATCCATTTTAGGGAAGGGTGGGGAACGCGGATAAGGAACATCATCAGGTGGAACGAACACGGGAGGTGGATCATGGGACGTACCCTTGGCGCTGTCCTGCGGCCGGGGTCTGAGGAGCCCGCCGCAGTGTTCACCAGTCCCCGTGGGTTGCTCCTCGCCTCGAGCATGGCCGCTCGAAAACGAACCCGGAGCTAGGTAGAGGTCGACGAGCTTTGGACCTGATGTCGCGTGCGTAGTCAGGATCGGTGCGGGAGCCATCGTCAGCCGGGTCTCCAAAGCATCCACGCGTGACGCGGCGAGATCAACCCGCAGCAAAATGGCATCAGGGATGTAGCCGTTCCTTCCGCCCGCTGACGCAAATCACCAAACGCTTGGTGTGCACTCGTCTGCCATGATCACATCGCGTTCAAGGAATCCAACGAGTTCTGCATCATATTCTGGAATCCCGCGAACTGCTTCATTATGGTCTCGAACTGCATCGCCAACTCCTCCACCGTCTTTGCCATATCCTGCTGCAACTTACTCGGTCCACGCTTCGGCGCCAGCCTTGTCGATTCGTCCGACGAAATCGCGATACAAACCGTGATCGATCACTGACCCGCTCAACCTCGGCTCGGGCCTACAAACTCAAACGATTCCCCACCAAAATAAGGAATAGCGAGTTCAGCCGACGGGGATTACAAGCGCGATTAAGGAGAACCAAATCACGGCGGCTTTGATACCAGTTATAATGATAATTGAAGAATTGGAAAGAATCAAAGGGAGAATAGCATGGAATTCAGGATTGATAGCATGAACAACAAGTAGTTTAGGAATAAAGAGGGAGGATTCAGATGTTCAGAGTTCAGAGTAATGTTCCATGCCCCTTCGATACGCTCCACCTGGCTTATATACCCGCTAGTGGTTACAAGACAACCATCGCCAGCTAATCTCACGGGCCCACAAGGCTAACCGACTCCACTAATGACCGATACAACAGGGTCCACCGTCAGGCAAACATACCACCGATACTACTGTCTTCAGCTTGTTGTCGGACGCCCAATAGTAATCAGTGCGCCTTCTTCCTTCTGTGTCCTGACAGTAAGGTTCCACGTCGTCGCATGTTTAATCGAAAACTTCAAGCGCCTGACAAGTAGCATTTCTCCTTTGGAAATATTGGGCGTTATATTTTTTTTTTCAAAATTTTCTTTTGCTACTGCCATTACCTATTAGACACAAAACCAATAATAGTATGCAAGTAGTGCGCAGTTTTACAGTGAAGTAATCCTATACTCTTATAAAGCTAAACCCACTAGAGATTTCTCTCAACATATAAGTTATCCACATCAACAATCCACTAGAACTTGCAATTATAGTCAACTAGCACATATAATTATGATAGTTATCTCTTCATCCACTAACATGCATTTAGCTGTCCACATCAATGTGTCAAACCATTCACCAAAATTAATTTAAAATAGTTTTATTCATATAATTATAAATATAAATAATCTAATTTCTTTTTAAATTATCTGGAATCCACACAGCAACGCGCAGGGTATTCTCCGTAGTCATCTAGAATAATGACGGGATTACGCTTGATTCGCGTTGATCCTGGCTAGGGTGAGCCGCTGCCAATGCTTTCTTCCTCCCATCGATCACGGTAGCCCTCGTCCAGGGACCAGATGCATTTGAGCGCCTTCTCGTACATCTCGCACCTCCGTGGCTCCAGGTGCGGCTC
>PUID01034555.1:23074-35860 GCA_002993905.1 Miscanthus sacchariflorus | reverse complement strand
ACGTTCATTCTTTGCATGTTCCATTTTGTTCTTGCCATAGCCACTATCTGTATCAGACTCCGAATCATGATGGGAGCTCTTCACCGGTATCTTCTTTCTCTCATCACGTTCATTCTTTGAATGTTCCACTTTCTTCTTGCCATAGCTACTATCTGTATCAGAGTCAGAATCATGACGAGAGCTCTTCACTGGTACCTTCTTTCTCTCATCGCGTTCACTCTTTGCATGCTCCGTTTTCTTCTTGCCATATCCACTATCTGTATCAGATTCGGAATCATGACGAGAATTCTTTACTGGTATCTTCTTTCTCTCACCCCTATCATTCTTTGCATCTTCCACTTTCTTCTTGCCATAGCCACTATCTGTATCAGAGTCGGAATCATGACGAGAGCTCTTCACTGGTACCTTCTTTCTCTCATCACATTCACTCTTTGCATGCCCCGTTTTCTTCTTGCCATATCCACTATCTGTATCAGATTCGGAATCATGACGAGAATTCTTTACTGGTATCTTCTTTCTCTCACCCCTATCATTCCTTGCATGTTCTGTTTTTTTCTTGCCATAGCCACTATCTGTATCAGTCTCGGAATCATGACGAGAGTTCTTCACTGGTATCTTCTTTCTTTCACCTCGATCATTCTTTGCATGTTTGGCTTTCTTCTTGCCATAGCCACTATCTGTATCAGACTCGGAATCATGACGAGAGCTCTTTCCACGCTTGGCTTTCTTCCGATCATTTTCAGAATCATCATGTGAACCAAGACGAGGTTTTTTGTTGTGTTTCTTTTCCTTCTTCTCATCATAATCAGTCTCTGAACCATCTTCTGATTCATGGCGAGAACTCTTCTTCTTCGTTTTTGTGTCATGATCGTGATCTGAGTCCGAGTCATACTTGCTCTTTCTTGAACTTCTGTGTCGACTCCTTTTGTCACTCTCTTTTTTCTTCTTGCTCTTCTTTGCATCCTTTGAATCCTTGCTATCCTTTTGCCCAGCAGTATCCAGTTCCTCATAATACTTGCCAGGAACAAGCTCTCCGGATTCTACATCACTTTCTACATCCCCCTTCTTCTTTGCATCCTCAACATCCAGCCCTAAAGCAGCCCTTAGAGTCTCAAGTTGTTTCTCCTTCCGTGCCGCAACATGGTGGCTCTGTGTGTCTGTAAACCTGAGAAAAATATGGCAACTTATGATCAGAATTTAGATACCAAAAAAAAAAAAACACTCAAGAGACTAAATGTTTATCAAAAACAATAATTTCATTTTGAAATGGCTATACAATCTGAGAGACAAAATGGAGGCATCCAACTAAAAAGAAAAGGCTACATGAAAGTAGCGTGGTCATCTTCTATTGTCTATCATCTGCATTAATATGCCATCCAGCAGAAAAAAGGTCTAATGGACAGATAATCAACCATTACAAAATGACAGGTTTTCCCACATCTGCACAGGAATGGATGAAATCATGGCATGCAGCAAACTCTCCACATCCAAAGCTAAAAACTGATGAATCACACCATGCATAGGGCAAACCCATTAATATTCAATTCGCATACAGAACCAGCTGCAAGCAATAATTTTATTTCTAAAAGATGACAAACTCAGTAAAAAGTAAGTGTAGGCACCCATCTATCTGAAACAAACTACATGAAAGAACTGCAAGAATTTTACCATCTATCCACTCCATCAATATGCAATCAGCAATTCTATGGTGGGGAATGTATAATAGACAGAAAGTAAAGCACTCTAGAAAGCCAGACTTCCCATATGTGCAAAGCTAGGGACCGATACAAAGATTATACGGTCCTAAAGATGGACAAAATGCAAGCACATATAAACAGAACGTACAATTCGAATATAGGATCGCACTTTAAGCACTAGCTTTCAAACTTTAAATACGAAGAAGTCTCCCAAAACTAATATAGAAGCCACTAATCTAGGTCTTGCTAGATAATTGACATGTGGCCTTATCTGTGGCAATCTGAACCAAAACACGAAAATAGACAACTGACCAAAACCTATGACGAGACACCACGAGTCTGAAACCTAACACGAAAATTGTCAACTGACCAAAACCTACAGGACGCCAACAAATCCATACCCTCTGCCGCCGGGTAGAGGCGGTCGCCCGGCGCCGGGACCGCCCCCTGCCTCCTCCGCTGCGGCGGCCGCGGTGGCCTCTGCCTCCGCGGCCTTGCGCGCCTCCTCGACGCGCTCCTCGATCTCGCCGTCGGTGTAGCCCTGCTCCTCGAGGGCGTCCCTGAGCACGAGCAGCTTGAGCTCGACCTGGCGCTTGCGGTCGTGCTCGAGGATCTCCTTGTTGGGCTTGCGCATCCCGCCGAGCCCGCCGCCGCCATCGGCGGCGTCGGGGAGCGGCGGCCTGTGTGGCCGGCCCGGCGGCCCACCGCCGGAGGTGGAGCGGGGCTTGATGAAGAACTTGTTGGTCTGGACGTACCCGTTGGTGCCCGACCCCCGCGTGGTCTGCAGCCCGATGCCGTTGTACATCGCGGCCGGTGGGGGGGGAGACGCCGGCTGGATCGGCGGCGGCGGATCCCGAGGGCTAGGGAGGCCTGGCTAGGTTTTGGTGGGGTTGGGGCCGCGGCTTTGTGCTCGCGTCAGATCCCCAATTCGAGTCGGGGAGACACGACGTACGGGATGAGAAGCGGTTGGGTTGATATTCGGATTGTGAGCTGTGTTCCTTATCGTCGGCAAGGTGGGCCCTGCACTGGCCCACTAGCCCTTCCCATGCTAGTAACTACAGTACAATCTTGCACTGGTGGGCCATTTTTATTTTTATCATTTTCGTCCATTTCACATTTATTGTTGCTTCCCAGTGACAGTTACGGCCGCTCCATCTTGCTGGTGGCGAGTGCGTGGATTTCACAGTAAACCATCTACAGAGATCTTTGTTTTCGGTGAATGCACTGTTGATCAATAGTGTCCCTCCCGCGTGCACGACTCAGATCACTGTAGATCCACAGTACTCAACCCTAGCCATTCATCCGTTTGTTCAGTACGCAAGCCTCCATCCGATGCCAGCCACGGCACGTGTTTCTGGAACCTCCCCTGCACTCCTCCCCAGACTGGATCATGGTTATCGTTATCCATCCATCCTCTAATCAAAGGACTACCTCGCCTGCTTGCCGTCGTTGCCTGGGGCTGCCATGGCTTCTTCGACCCGTCTGCGTCCGTCTCCCCCTCCTCCGGCACCTCGCCCTGGCGCAGCCCCGCAGCAGGAGTACAGCAGGCGGCAGGCCCGCCGCCGCCCCATCTTTGAGGCGCAGCCGCACGGCCGCGCACCGGCGGTGGCCGGCTCTCGGCAAGGCGCCCTGGAGCGCACCCGCGCCAGCAAGCCCCTGCGGTGCGGCCGAGCCCCGCCGGTGGCCGTGAACGCGCCTGACCCGCCCAACCATCTGCTCGCCGGTTTGGTACCTCCCCCTCTCTCTCTCTTTACCTCTCCCTGTCGACCACCACTTCTCAGCATGTTTGTTATTGGATCGTGAAAAAGTACCGTGGACTGATTTGGTGTGACAGAAAAATACTGTTCTGGTCAGAAATTTACGATCGTTGACGACGAGCACCAGCTAATCAAACAGGTCTCTTGTGCGCATGTGCCTCGCCAAATTATCTTGATTTGTTCTGAGTTTTTACTGCGCCTCCACTACTTTTGATATTATTGTGATACTGCACTTGCCATCGCATGTACACAGCAGCCTCATTGAAGTAGGGCGTTTACCAGGCAGCCAAAAAAAATCAGTGTATGCAGCTTAATCAACCTCATTATGGTCCTTTTTCGTGTGACCTATGCTTTTGATACTGCTCAGGCCGTTCAAGCAGAAAGACACGGACCGGAGCTGGACCTATCAGTCTCAGTACTGTAAAATATTATTTCACTTCGATTGTTATATTGTGCGATTGCAGCAAAGCAGGGCGGTTGTTATATACTGAATAAGACCGGAGCTGGACCTTTTTGGTGGAAAATCAGCCTGATGGGAACTGTAGGCTTGGTCTTCGCTGATTCGTGAGAAGTACTGCGTTGCTAGCGGTTCTGTGCGTAGGAGGAAAATATTGTTCTCGGCGTAAAACACTGTTCACATGAACAGTGCTCGTCAGCCGTACGATGCCTGCGGTGTATCGTGGATTTGCTGACCTGCAGCAGCGACGTTGGCATGGTCCACAATGGCGAGGTAAACAGCAGTGCGTTTGACTCAGTCTCCTCTGTGTTGTCATGTTCTGAAATGAATGTGTTGTCTGCCTTTTCTAATTCCTTAATCCTGCACCTGAACCATGCATATTAACGCATAGTACCTTCATTTTCAAACTTGGCACCAGGCTTTTACGACGGGATTGCGACTGAGTCGCTGTGTTTCATTGTGTCAAGGATCTATGGGGTACAATTGCTTTGCAAATGGAAATGGGTGCTTACGATATTTTGTAAACTGGACTATTAAATTTATATAATTACTGGACGGTGTTGTCTTATCTGAGTTGTGTGACGCATGGATGGTGTCTGACCAGACCGAGATGACCGTTGTCTCCTCAGTCCTTGCGGGTCAGCAATGTTTTCAAGTCGAACCTAGTCGTCATGGGACCGACCAGGAGACTAATCGCGGTTAGTCGTCAACTAGGCCGATTAGTCGACCTCTAGTCGTCCTATATATATCAGGACATATATATCTATTATATATATACCTATATATACTATATAGTATACACAATAAAGCAAGCATCAAGACTACATTAGTGTTTAGTTGGTGACTTACTTGTGGAAGTTGTTTTTTTCTCTTTTCTGCCATGTGAGAGGTCCATATTCCTGTCCCAAATTCTATTTCTTTGTTGACTTGCTGCTGGAAGCCTAAAATACCAAAGAAGACCATAATTAGCAACACTAATGTAGTCTTGATCTTGACATAGCTCAACAGTAGCACTGCTGCATTAGCAAGCACTGCTGCAGTAGCAAATAACTAGCATTTAGCAGTTAGCACATAGCAGAGCATAGCAGCCACACAGCCAGCATATTACATAACGAAATAAGTTCAGTACACATAAGCTAAAGTGTTCAACACAGTCACAAACATTAATATTTAACAGTCGAACAAAAATAGGCAACTAGCCATCTAATTAAGCAAATCAACATTAAAATTGAAGCCTCCATCTCCATCTCCAGTTGGTCCATCTCTAATTTCAGTTGGTGCAGATTCTTCATCCTCCTCTATTGCTATTGCTGAATCTACATGCTGATCTTAGTCTTCATCATTAACTTTATCAATATCTTGAGTCACTGTGTTTCTTGGACGCTTCCTGTTCTAAGCATAAGTACGCCTCGCAGGGGCAGCAACAGTAGCATGAGTAGCAGCAGCCCTAGACAAGTTACGTCCCTCTAGATCCTGAGTTGCACCAATAGCCTCATCCACAACAGTCCAAGTCATAGCATCACCACCACCTTTCTGAACTGGTTCTGGTTCACAATTTTTATTGACCCATTCATTTTTTCAATGAAATTCATCAAGCAAGAGTGGATTGCATCTCTTTCCTTTGGAACCTAGCTCTCTAATTTTTTTAAATCTGTTTTTCATCTTGCGGTTGTATCTGACATATACCAACTTATTTAACCTTTGGTGCTCGAATCGGCTTCTCTTTTTTGTATGGACCTACACAAAATATAATGCAGAATCACATATCAATATTACTACCATACTTAATTACTCAGCAGTAGTACACTAGCACTTACAGCAGAAAATTCACTCCATGCTAAACATTCTAACCCTAACAGGCCAAACTGCAAGCCCAGTAGCCCACATGTCCGCCTAGTTAAACTGGCCCAAAAACAGAGTAACCAAACTGGTCGTCCATGTCCTAGTTGGACGGCTAATCGCGATTTCTCGTCGACTAATCAGACGACCAGCTTTCTGGTTGAGCTAATCGAGTTGGACCTCCTAATTGAACACCAGGGACCGATTAGGACGAGTAATTGCGATTAATCGGACGACTTGAAAACATTGCGGGTCAGTGTGGCGTGTCTGTTCTTGTCAGAGCAGGCGCGCTTGGCTGGGCTTGACCTCTCCCCGTTCCTCCAGAGGTCGTGACGGCGGAGAGGTCATGTGTGCCACTTGTGTGTTGTGGGGCTAAGGCAGAAGGGAGGGGTCGTGGTTCACCCTGGCCTTGACATTCGGCCTGGTTCACTTGGCTCAGTGGGCCTTGGCCTTTCGGGCCTTTGCTAGCTGATGTATCGTGGGCCGCTCGGCCTGCTAACTAATCGATGCCTTGTGACACTCGGGGATTATAACCCCGATAGTAGCCCTCCAGCGTTTTCGCGATCATGAAGTGATCGTGAAAGCACTGAGATGCGTGCGGGTCAAGTGCGGGTTCGTAATCGTGGCCTATCCGAGCTTCGTTGCTCGACCCTTTGCGGGTTAGTGCATTCAATGCGGTAGGTGGCCATTACGTTCTGGCTCGTCATGTTGCCCTAACGAGGTGGTACACGACTGCTGAGCCCTGCCGTGTTAGTGTGTTGCGTATTGGGGTTCGTGACCTAGGTGGGGCTGAGTGGTCTCGTCGATGCTGTACCGGTCTTGCCTTTGTAAGAGTCGATTTTCCCAACCTCATGCGGGCATCTGACACTCGCTGTGACCTCCCATGGTTTGCCACGTGGCGCGGGGATCTTTGGCTATTTAGTCCATCCCTGACCTATAAATGGAGGCCTTCCTACCGTTCAAACCACTCGTGGCCATGGTTACAAATTGTTCCTTGCCTCCTGAGTGGCTTGATGGTGAGGAAATATGAAAGAAAAGTTCGAGGAGAACAACGTGGTTCTCGTTGTGCGTCCCGTTGGGGGCCGTTTGTGGTGGCCAGAAGCTGGTGGCGCCCCTTCAACATCTGGTACTAGAAGGTGTCTTGCGAGTAGGGGAGGATTGAGGCTGTTTCGCGAGGTTTTATGCGATCGTGCATTGGCTCGTAGGTTTTGGACCTTCTTGTGTCTTCCACGTGACCGAGTCGTGATCACGCTTTGGGCCCCGCATCGCTTCGTATGGAAGACAAAGTTGCGTTACCCGGCCTGTCTGCTTCATTGATCTCTCCCTGAGAGGTCGTGGACTTCTGACGGTTTGTGAGTCTTCGAAGCTAGCCTTAGGTCATTAGACCTAGAGATACTAGGAAGAGTTTTGGTCGTGGCCTGGCCTCGACTCTTTTATGGAGTCACGGGGACCCGACTCCTATTTTTTCCCTGGCGTCCCTACCGATCCCGAGAGGTCATGATGCCCTATTACAGGAGGGTTTGGTTTCGCCCCACGCAGGGAGAGACATGTCCACCGTGACCACACGGTCGGAGAGGTGCGCCTTGTCGGGGTCGATGGGTAATCCGAGCGGGACCCGATATCCTTCCCAATTGACATGGAGTTTGGCTATGCCTCGTCGAGAGACGTCCCATAAATCATCGGCCGTCAAACCCGTTGGTCCCCGACCATCTCCGCAGCGGTCAGAGGGCAAGATGCCTCCCCCCAGAGGGGGTCAACCCGGGCGACTTCGAAGCGAACGACTCATACACAGTGAGATGGCCGCGTGGCTCCGTACCACCGATTAGAGCTGTAGGGGCCCAACTCACCCTGCCCCTATCCCTTTGTGGCCTCGAGCCCTTCTAAGGATCGGGCCAAGAGTGGGTTTCCTAAGCACGACATAGGGTCGTGGTTGCGATGGGTCGCTCTACACACAATCTCGGGGGGGGGGCAGTTGGTCTCCCTGGTCATGTCGTGGCATAATGGCGCCCACTCGCAAGCAGTCATGCGCCGCGGAATGTGGGCGTGTGAATTGAAATGATAAGGAAAATGTAGGGACACGCGAAGCTTACTTGGTTTGCGCCACTGTGTGGGCAACCGTCGCTCCGCCTTCCCTCCGATTGCTTCACCTACTCTGTGGGGTTTTTCAAGTGGTTAGTAAATGTGAGTGAACACACGTGCGCCTTAAGTGTCCTCGGCGGCTATAAATACACTTAGAGTGGTACGGCGGGAGAGGCATTTGCTTTGAGTCGCCCGCTCTACCACTTCCCTGTTCTTGCTCTCATGCACTCAGAGTCCTTTCCATGCCGGCCGGAATGGACCGTGGCAAGCGGCCACGGAAGGAGTCGCCGGAGGTCGGCGGGCCACCGCCTCGTCTTCATGCCTGTCTGCGTGATCAAGGGTAAGTATTCAAATGGTGTTTAGGTTCGGGGTTTGACTTGTATTGACCTTGTGCGTTCCCAGGGCTGCCTCCCACGCCACGTCTAGAGGGGCCGCCAGCGCCACTCGTTCCGTGACCCCACCCACAGGGGGGTCGAGCTCGTCGTCCTCGTTCCTCGTCTTTTTTTGGATGATTGGCATGAGTTTCGCGAGCTCGTCCACGGGGCGGATGAAGCTCGCTAGCGCTACTCCAACGCCACCCGCGAGGTGAGCTGGCTAGAGCGCTGTCTTGACACCGTCAGGGTGGCCCTTGAGGCCTCAGAGAGGGAGACCGCCGCCGCGCAGGCCCGTATCGTGGGTAAGGATGCTTTGTCTTGTCATCCTATTTGTTTGTCACTCCTGATCTTCTTGTCTTCTTGTTGCTAGTGTTGGAGGAGCAGCTGGCGACCTCCTACCATGAGACGGAGGAGGCCCGCCTCTAGGAGGAGGCTCTTATGATGGAGGACCGCGAGCGCGTGGTGGTGGCCAGAGTTTGGCAGGGGGCCAGTGTTGCCCTCGCTGCGCTGCAGCTCTACACCGGCTAGGACTTCCGTTAGGTGGCGCCTAGGATCCCGGACCATGCCGGGCAGGCGGAGTAGCCAGAGTTGGTCGGCGACTTCGCTGCCGCCATCATGGCTGCCGTAGACGTGGAGGACATCCTCCGCGGCGGTGGCCAAGGGCCTTAGGTTGTACCTAGGGTCTTTTAATAAATAAACTTTCTTAGTTTGGATTTTGTGCTTCTTTTTTCTTTCGTGTGCTCACCGATGATCTGGCCGTTCGAATGCCGTAGTCGCGCGACCTTGCCTGGGGATCGGCCCACGTGGCCTGGCTTAGTGCAACTCCATTTTTGTGATCGAAGTGTCGTAGACCGGAACCGGCGGCAGCACGCCTTTCGTCGACCTCTTTCTTAAGTCATTACTGTCTTTCTTCTCTTTTCCAAGGATTGATGAGGACTTCAATGGAGAAGTCCCGGTTTCTCCACCTAGCCTTCCAGGCGCAATCGACGAACGCCGTGAATTGTGACCGCTTGGATGAGGCGGTGGCAGAGGTGTGGCGCTTGAGGGAGGAGCTGGAGGCCTCCCAGAAAGTGCAGATGGAGCTCCGCGAGGGCCTAGTCAATGCCATCGGTGGGGTTGACTCGACCTAGGAGTTGCTCGTGGAACAGGGAGCGCGAGCTCGATCTCAGATCGGTTTGCTGACGACCCAGGTGGCCGACCTCAAGGCGGCAATGGCCATTCAAGAGGCGGAACGCACCACGGCAGACGCTGCCCGGGACGAGGGCGAGTAGGGTCGTCGGTGCCTCGAAGCTGTGTGTCAAGGCCTTCGTTCCACTTGCACTGGTGAGTTCTTCTTTGTCCGCGCTGTCTTAGCTTGATGGTCGTGCTTGATTGCGTATCGATCGCTCGTTTAGGTTTGCGCGCGAGGGCACTCTCGGATCTAGAGGCGAGGACGGCCACGGAGAAGAGGGCGCAGGAGGCGACCGCGGAGTTGATGGCGCTGACCTATTTTGGATAGGCCATGTGCAATGTCGTGCTTCGTGACGACTGGGGGAATACCTAGCTGGCGCTTCGCCTCGACGAAGCTCGCCACCAGGTGGACTTCCTGATCTCTACAGGGGTTCGTAGCGGTGTGCTTGTAGCCTTGACGGCAGTCGGCTCCCACTACGATGGCGTAGATTATGATGCCTTGGGGGCAAGGGTACTCAGAGAAGAAGTCCGACGCGCGGGATCCTTGTCATTAGCAACTTTGCCGCTCGTGGTGCAGAGGTCCTTGCGAGCAAGGTGCCGGCTGCCACCGTTCGTCTCTAGTTCCAGGCTTTCGATGCATAGTTTTTTTAGTGTAACCGACCAGTGTTTTGTGCATAACCTTTCTGTAATGATCATGTCTGGGTTTCATGTAGATGATTCGTGATTGGCGCATTCGTTTGTCATTCTGCTGCCTTTTCGCTTTTTGAGGCGTGGTTGGGCCGTCATGCGGGACTGGGCCTTGGTTCCTGGTTTGGCCTTGCGAGGCATGGCGTTGGGTAGCCACCTGATCACCAACGACGATGACGCGTGGCGGCGAGTGATTTCGTCGCTCGTGTATGTCCTAACACGTTGCGTTCCGCTGGTGGCGGAGACGCCAATCGGGGCGTGCTTCCATCGCTAGACCCAGGCTTCCCACACGGTCGGCCTGGACAGGGTAGTAGCTAGTGATGGGCGTTGACCCATTGGTGTGGATAGTTTCGTGGTTTCCCAAAAAGATGTGGCTGGTCGAGGCCATTCCCTAGGTGAACTCGCCTTGAGCCATGGGCCTTTGGCTTCCTTGGTGGAAGATTTGGTCGTGGCTGGTGACGAGAAAGGGTACTGGCCCCTCTATGTAGGTGAACTCCAGGATGCTGCCACTGAGGGCAGTTTCGAGGGTGTGTCCGCCGTAGGCCGCGGGATCCAGATCTCTAGAGCGGAGGTCCAGACCGTGGCTGAAAGCGGATGCGGGCGCTGGCCCTTCGACGCTGACGAACTCATAGTTTTCATGGCGGATGTGGTCGTCGTGGACCATTACGCGAGCGAGTCCACCATTGGTGCGAGGAGCCGTCGCTTCCTTCTCAACGAACGAGAATGCGCTATAGTCCCCTACCTGGCACGTTAACTGTCGGTGTTCTGTAAACCGGACAAGTAAATTTATACGATTTTCGCGGTGCTCTAGGAAGACGATGGTAGCATCCAAAAGACGCGAGGATTTATACTGGTTCAGGCCAGAGCCCTACGTCTAGTATTAGAGATGATCGAGTGTGTGTTTCTCACTTGAATGCTCTGAAGTTCTTACAATGGGGGTGCAAGAATGGTGGAAGAAATAGGAGAGCTAGAGCTAGGAGATGGACTGCCTAAAGGGAAGCTTCAGGAGCCCTACTACGGTGTGAATGAGTTGTGTAAGATTCAGATGGTGGGACGGATGCCCTGTCTGCCCTTATATAGAGGTCGGGGCCCGGGCATGTACAAAAAAGAAGGTTCTCCCGGCCGAGGGGCCGTGAGCCTAAGGGATGAGTCTAGCTAACTTGGCTTGCAAGCTACGCCGTCTTGTGGTGCACGTCTGGGCGTGGTTATCGTCATGGTCTTGTGCCCACGTCGCGGTAAGGTGTGGCGTGGTGCTACTGTGCAGGACCGTGGCGGCACTGTAGGCACGGTGGTGGTTCGCCAGCCGTCCTTCGCGACGTGGTCTTCGCCGTGGTCTTCATCGTTGTCTCCGGATTTCCTAGGGGCATCGTACAGGAGTTGGTGACCGTCCCTAGGTCATTGATCGCCTGGTTATCTTGAGTAGTAGGTGGCCACGATCCCGAGCTCCGGGGTCGTGGCTCCCGCCAGTCTGGATGACCTCCAAGTCAAGGCCTCCGTCATGGATCCCATCCCGTAGTGGGTAGAATTGTATATGCGTCTTGTCGGGCCATATCTGGACGGTGGGCACCGTACCGGCAGTCACTGCTGGGCGGTGTTGTTTTGTCTGAGCTGCGTGGCGCAGGGATGGCGTCTGACTGGACCGAGGTGACCGCTGTCTCCTCGGTCCTTGCGGGGTCAGTGCGGCGTGTCTGTTCTTGTCCGAGCAGGCGCGCATGGCTGTGCTCGACCTCTCCCCGTTCCTCCCAGGGGTCGTATGCCTCTTGTGCATCGTGCGGCTAAAGCAGATAGGAGGGGTCGTGGCTGACCCTGGCCTTGACGTCCGGCCTGGTTCACTTGGCTCAGTTGGGCTTTGGTCGTTCGGGCCTTCGCTAGCTGATGTATCATAGGTCGATCGGCCTGCTAACTAATCGATGCCTGAGATACCCGGGGATCGTAACCCCGACAGGTGCCCTTTGATGTAGGCGACAAGTAGCATGTAGTACGGTCTGGGCTCACAATGATTGCTTACCTAAAATTTTATAGTTGTAAATTGCTTCACGAAATCTCTCTTACGGTTCTATTGAAAAATCTGGAATGAGTTCGGCTCTAGCGGAATGACATTTGGGTGTGCATGCTGGTGCTTGGTTCTTTGTTTTCTTTTCCTACTGCAAGGTGACTCAGAAAGTTGGAGCAACCAGGTTTGTTTGGAGCAGTCTCATTTACCACCATATCGCCATACAGTAACATTTTGTGTCATCTCCATATCAGTTAGTACTTATACGATGGTAACAGGTCAAATATGCATCAAAGGCAAAGTATGAATTAGCATAGTGCCTGCTTTTTGTTCGCTGCAGCTACACAAAAAACAACAAAAAAATTGTTCCTGCAGTTGCACAATTGTATGCTGGGATTTTGCTGCTGTGAACATTGCTCTTTCAGTTGAATCTCCTCTTTCATTGACGATTTTGCTTTCAGCGAATTGTTTTACTATCTGCTTTTATGTACCTTTTTTCTGTTTCTCATGCTTGGCTTCGTTGTAGCTTAGGGCAGTGGCGGACCCAGTGGGTAGCCTGGATAGGCCCAGGACTACCCACAAATTTGGCCCAAAATTCTATTACTACTCTTGAGAAACTGGCCCAAATGCTCTCCTTCGTCTCAGCCCAGGCCAAAGACACCACAAATCCACGAGCTCTTCAAAATAATAACGCGCCTGAGAGGGATCGAACCGGGGGACCTCCTGCCTCGGG
>PUID01034543.1:0-15329 GCA_002993905.1 Miscanthus sacchariflorus | reverse complement strand
CTCTATGGGCTCAAACAAGCCCCTAGAGCTTGGTATGATTGCTTGAAAGATTTCCTACTCAAACAAGGGTCTGAGATAGGAAAGGTCGATGCTACTTTATTTACTCGCAAAGTCAATCATGATATCTTTGTTTGATAAATATATGTCGATGACATAATATTTGGCAGTACTAATGCAGCTTTTTTGTGAGGAATTTAGTAGGATTATGACAAATAGGTTTGAGATGTCCATGATGGGAGAGTTAAAGTTTTTCCTTGGATTTCAAATCAAGCAACTCAAGGATGACACGTTCGTAAGTCAAACCAAGTACACCAACAACATGTTGAAGAAGTTTGACATGGACAAGGCAATGCCCATCAAGACACCCATGCCAGCCAATGGACATCTTGATCTTGATCAAGGAGGAAAGGACGTCGATCAAAAGGTATATCGCTCCATGATTGGATCCCTCCTTTACCTTTGTGCATCTATGCTCGATATTATGCTTAGTGTGTGCATGTGTGCAAGATTTCAAGCTAATCCAAAAGAATGACATTTGATGGCCGTTAAGAGAATTTTTCGGTATTTAGTGCACACTCCTAATCTTGGCTTGTGATATCCTAAGGGCTCCACTTTCGATTTACTTGGCTATTCCGATTCGGACTATGCCAGTTGCAAAGTAAATCGAAAGAGCACTACCAGGACTTGCCAATTTATCGGTAGGTCTTTGGTATCTTGGAGCTCTAAGAAGCAGAACTCCATTGCCTTGTCCACCACTGAAGTCGAGTATGTGGCGGCCGGTGCATGTTATGCCCAACTACTTTGGATGAAGCAACCCCTCAAGGACTTCGGATGTGAGTTAACCAAGATTCCCCTTATGTATGACAACGAGAGTGCCATTAAGTTGGTAAACAACCCTGTAAACCACTCTTGAACAAAGCACATAGACATCCATCATCATTTTTTGAGAGACCATGAAGCCAAAGGAGATATCGAAATTCACCATGTGAGCACCGAAAAGCAACTAGCTGATATCTTCACAAAGCCCCTAGATGAGTCAAGATTTTGTGCTTTGAGAAGTGAGCTAAATATCATTGATTCCCGTAACGTGGCTTGATGTCTTGCACATACTTTGATTGATCTAGATAGGAGAAAACATTTGTGAAAATATTGAGTGATACTTTCAAAATCTACTTTATAGCTTTTATGTGTGACTATTGCTTTGTGGTGGTTGAATGAAAACCAGTCACACCAAAAATATTAGTGTCCATCATATTTTTGCCCCACATAGCGTGGTAAGTTCAAGTTTGGGAGTTTTTCAATTTCTCTACGTCGGAAGTCCCGACGTAGGTCGGAACTCCCAACAGCTGGGAGTCCCGGCTCACGCTAGAACTCCTGACGGTCGGAAGTCCCAGCACCTATGTCAAAACTCCTGATGTGGATCTGGACCGCGCCACTTTGATCGCCTGTTTTGACCATGCCCGCGCCTCCTTTGACCTAAGGGTTGTATTGATTATACCCCGGCCTGGCCCGTTTTACCATAGTCATTTCTCCCTCCCTCCCTCCCCGCTCTCCCATAGCCCTATAGCCGCTCCCTCGCACCGCCTCCTCGCGCCGCCGCGTTGCGTCTCGCCGAGAACTCCAACCCGCCCCTTGGTCGTCGAGAGCTTCGGCCCCCATCCCTTCTGGTTGCGCCGCCAGGGGTCCCATCGACACTCTCGACCTCTCCGCACCCTCTCCACCACGCGTGCTCTGCTCTTCTTCCTCGGCTCGATGGTGGGGATTCCGTTTGTGGAGGTGCTCGTGCTCGAAGATTTGTTCGTGGCTTGTGGATTTCGTTTTCCTCCGTCTTCTTCCCTTGTTCAAGGTACAACCATGGTGTCCCAAACCCTAACTTCCAATGTACCTTGGATACTGCCTCTATTCTTCTTCCCTTTCTCCTCCTCTACCTTCCTTGTGTGGTTGCATGTGTCGATGTGGTGTATCATGAATCGATTTGCGACCTCACGCGTCGGGAGTCCTGGTCCCTGCCAGAAGTCCTGACCGTTGGGACTTCCGGCTCCGGCCAGGACTTTCGACACCGAGGTCACCCATCCATTTATGCTACTCCATGTCTAGATGTTCGTTCCCTTCTTTTGCCTTGATTCTTAGTTTTGCTTCATGTTTCTCGTAGCCATGGACGGCGGCAGTCCCTCGCGCCGCAAGGAGAAGCGGTCTAAGCACAATCAAGACCGCGTCGCTGCACCCAAGCTGACTGGCCGCACCAAAGCAGCATGTCCCCGTACTGGTGCTGGAGGTTCCCATGCTGCCCGTTGCCGCGATGGTCAAGGATCGTCTCTTGTAGCTTCTTCTCATCAAGCTCGTGCCTATGTTAGTGATGACCCAATTGTTGATGAAGAAGAAAAAGCTCTTCAGTGTGCTGGCCGCACCATTGCTATTCCGCCTATTCACACCCCATGTCGTGGCCCGAACTTCATCAGTGAGCTCGTTCCCTTCATGGGAGATTTGCCAGTCATGCGGGAGCCTACGATGGCTCCTAATCCTTGTGGCGGCTAGACACCTCCTCTACCAGTTGACTACCATCACCGGGTCTAGGACATCAGGTCCATGAGAGGCAGAAACCTTTATGCTGAGGAAGAGAAGGATCTCCGGCTTGAGTATCGCTTCTGGCACCCTTTTCACTTTGATTTCTATGATTCCATCATCTATCGCAAGTTTCTGAAGAAGAGGGAGCCACTAGTTGTTTAGATGAAATGCATTGATGCCTATTCTCTTGGTTTGTTCAAGGAGCCCGAGCTGGAGCAGATGATTCGTGATATACGCTCAATGGGGCTATCCTACTTGATGGAGTTTCGGAAGCATTAGAACAATGAGATTATCTGTCAGTTTTATGATTCCTATCACCATGAGAAAGACCCTACCGGTGCCATTGACATTATCCATTGGACCACAGAAGGCAAGCACTATAAGGTGGATTTCATTACTTTTTCTCGCCTTCTTGGTTAAGTCACACCGACCGCACTGCACCTGAACTTACTGAGTATGAGGATATGGCTTTGGAGGAGTACCAACATATGTACCTTGATGGATATCCAGCTGATGGACAGACTGTGTATCTGAAGCCCTACTACTATGTTCTCAACAACATCCTACGACAGATCTTGTATCCAAAGCGTGGTGACTCCACCTTCCTTAGCGATGACTCTCAGAAGGTGCTTTCGTGCTTTGGTGATGATTTTGAGTAGTTCTCCATCAACCGATATATTTGGAATAAGATACATGATGCCAGTGAGGATCCTATGAGGCACCTTCCCTATGCCCCCTACATCATACATGTGATTGAGCAAGTGTCAGGCATCCGGTTCCCCATAGATTCTCAGCACAAGCCCCTTAAGATTTCCAACAAGACTTCCATCACAACTGCCAAGGAGCTGAGGAAGAAGGCTAATGTAGTCAAAGCCAAAGGCAAAGGTGCTTCGGGTTCTCACTCTCACCATGGTGCTTCACCTCCTGCTGCTTCTCGCTCATCTAGTGCTGAGCCACTCTCTTCTTCTTCCTCTGGTAAGAAGGCCAACAAGTTTAAGTTTCTCATGACCTACATGTTTGGACAGTGTTGTGCTAGTGCTCAATGTGAGCATGACATGCAAGAGAGGCTCTATCATTTGGAGCAGCGGGCTGGTATTGAGTCTTCTCCTCCACCGCCGTTTGTGCCTCCCTGTGATCCTTTGGCTCTTTATGACGAGGCTTGTGCGGCATATGAGGACGACGCTTCTTCTTGCCGTCGTGGCAAGAGCACGACCACTCCCAAAGATGAGGACTACATCTAGGAAGATGACGGTGATGGTGGCAATGACGGTGATGGTGATGATGGCGACGATGGTGATGATGACTATGAGGATGGGTAGTCGTTTCTCTCATGCAGCCTACCCCTTTTGGCACTTGTTGACAAAGGGGGAGTGTTAGGCTTTGATCTATCATGTAATAAGTTAGTTGGTCGTGTAGTTTCAAGACTTTAAAACTTTTTAGCTTGTTTGAGCTATGTCGTGTGGTGGCAAGTATGTGATGGACAACTATATATGTGTTTGTGATGGATGATTGTAGGACAAGTTATGTTTATCTATCTATTAGCTTGTGCTTGTCTCTACTTGTGAAGATGAATGTATTGCTTCAAGTATCTACTTTGAATTCTTGGCCATCACATTCTCTTTTACTTGTTGTGTGAATATAACATATCATATTACATCTCTTTTCACGGATATATATTTGTTCACACACACTTGTTGCACCCCACGGATTGCAAAATTTAGGGAGAGCTTTTGTCTTGATGTATGCAAATCATGTATAGATGATTCTAATTAAAATTCAAATTCATGCATACATCAAGGGAGAGCTCTTCATAAATTTTGGGGTTCAAAAGCTATAAATTCTTTCTTTCTTATAAAAGTCTAAGTTGGTTGTCATCAATTATCAAAAATGGAGAGATCAAAAGTGCATTTGCTCCCTATGTGGGTTTTGGTGTATTGATGACATCCAAATTAGGGACTAATGTGATGTTAATGAGATATATCACAGCAATTAGTCCCATGAAAGATTCAAAGAGTTGATAAAGATGAAATGGTATCCCTCAATTCTTGAAGTGGTAAAAGGCGTCGAACTCAAAGCGGATCTTCAAGTTTACATTTTATGCTTTTGAGTTTAGGTATGTCATACTATAAAGAGGGATGCAAACTTAGTTGGTCTGAGGAAGATAGAGTGCTCAAGTATAAAAACAAAATCAAAAGAGAGACACTCTAGCACTTCACGAGCACGTAGAATAGTTTTTGGTGACTTTTGGTGTCGAAAGTCACGACTCACGCCGGAAGTCCTGACGCCAGTTACTTAGCCTGTGCGGTGACTGTGACCGTCGGAAGTCCCGACGTGAGTCGGGAGTCCCGACACCTGGACAACTGGCTGCCCTACAGACCGCGCGCGTCGGAAGTCCTGACGTATGCCGGGAGTTCCGACGTTGACGTGTTCGTAATGACTTTGAACTTATTTGAACAATGTTTTCTTCAGAGGTCGAAAGTCCCATGATCTGCGTCGGAAGTCCCGACATACATCTGAACGGTTAGATTTCTACTATGAGTATAAATAGCCATCTCCTCTTTTCTAACCATTACTCACTCATTCATTGCAAGATTTTCACGGCCAAAATACCTCTCAAGCATTCCAAGCTCCCCTCTCCTTTCCCCTTTGCTCCTAACTTTGATTCCCCAAGGTTTTGAGTGATTGGAGAGTGGAGTGAGTGAGAAAATCACTTTGGCAAGCTTGAGCACTCGATTTCTTCGTCAAGCCGGTTGGATTTGCGTCTATTACTCTTGGGGCTTTGCCCCTAGCCGGCTAGGCATCGCCCAAGAGCTTCTATCTTGTGCAAGATCCTTGAGAAGTTTGTATTACCCTCAATTTCTTAGTGGAAACCTCGAGTGACCTTTGTGGTTGCTTTTAGAGAGGCAAGGAGGTGAAAGAGATTCCAACCTTTGTGGTCACCTCAACAACGAGGACGTAGGAGCTCCTTTGTGGGGTTGCCAAACCTCGGGATAAATCCTTGTGTCCCGTGTGCTAGTTGTTGTTGAGACTTGTGCTATCACTTTTGTTCTTGTGTGTCTCTCCCTCCCCAAAGATTTTCTTAGGGTTTGGACTCGATCTACGGAGTGGTGACCTTTCGGCGTCAAAGGAGCAACCCCAACGCGTTACCTTACAATTAGGAAGTTGGGTTGTAAGTTATCAATGTCACAAAGTTTATTTTAGCACTTGTAGTACATTTCCCGTAGGCGTCGGGACTTTTGATAGTTTGCGCTGAAACTTCTAACGACGTCGAGAGCTCTGACCCAAACTGTCGAGACTTTCGACAGTTGCTGACAAGTGACCTTGAGTTTTATGTAGAATTTTTTAGATATGCCTATTTACCCTCTCTCTAGGCATTGTTTAGATCCTTTCATAAGTATTCTATTTAGATTACAATATCTATAGTATCCGATCAGATCTTCTAGGTGCCTTGTGATGTACGCCGAGCAGTGTTGTGCGCCGCAAGTCTTGAATTTTGTGGGCTGGACCATCCCTGACCGTGCGGCCCATGTCCCTTGCCGTGGGTACCTAGGGTTATACACTCCACAGCTAGTCCCTGAGCGCCTGGTATCCTTTGAGCAACGCCGTCTTGAGCTTGTCTGAGCAGTTCAACTTGCAGCCGATCATTAGGAGCAGGCGTCCGACCAGTTTAACTAGGAGCTGAGCTGTTGAATTAGCCGTCCGACCAGTTTGACTGGGTGCCAAGCACGGACTTACTTGTACGTAAGGTTTGCCAAAAAGATGTAAGGAGCTCAAGTAAAAAAATTCGAAGCCTTCACCTTAGGTGAAGTGTGCCCGCTTAGATTCCGGGAGGCGAAGTTGGACGCTTAGCGTCCCACACTTAGTCAAAGTGGAGGAACTTAGTCCCTCTTGTGCAAAGATAGATGCTTAGCATTCATGCCTTAGGCAAAAGGTGGCTCTTAGAGCCGAAACAGAGAGCTTACAACTTAGTCGTGCAGGAAAACAAAGGGTCCTAGAAATGAGCACATTCACCGCTAGGTGAAGTTTGCCCACTTAGTCCCCGAGCCTGACAGTAGGTGAAGCATTCACGTGGTGCCAAGGTCAAATTTTGTAGACTCCAGATAATAAACCAGTGTCTAGCTTAGTTAGAAACCAGTCCCCAGCTTAGCTGAGAAAAACCAGTGTAGCAAAACAGTACAGTCATCGCTAGATAACATGTACACACGAAGTCCCCGAGCCTGCTAGAAGATGAAAAAATAAATCTTGTAGCAGCGTCAAAGAATTTTAATGGAAGCTTGCCAACGTCATCTGTCATGTACTTATCAAGACCCCGGACGTGCTGCCCAAGATCATCACCCTGATCCGAACAGCATGGAGCAACAAAATAGCATGCCGATGAGGCGTAGCAAAATCCGACCACCAAAGAAATCCCTAGCTTAGGTAGCGATGCTTGCACGAAGAATCCAAACATCGAGGAGTCCCCAGCTTAGCTGGCGAGCCCCCAGCGTAGCTGACGATGAAGCAACGAACAATCCGAACGCCGAGGAGTCCCAAGCTTTGCTAGCGAGCCCTTAGCGTAGCTGACGATGAAGCGACGAACAATCCGAACGCCGATGAGTCCCCAGCTTATCTGGCGAGCCCCAACATTGCTGACGATGAAGCGACGAACACTCCGACCAGCTGGTTGGAGAAGAATCAAGCACCGAGCAGCCTAACCAACTGGTCGGCGGCGAAGTGAGCGCCGAGTAGAAGTGAACGCCGAACAATCCGATCAACTAGTCGACGATGATGTCCATGAACCTAGCGGTCCGACCAGTTGACCGACGGAGAAGACCGAATGTCAGGTGGTGCGACCACCCGGACGATGATCCTTTTGTCCTTCCCTGGTGATCCAGTCCCCGAGCGTAAAAAATAAGCTCGTTGACTGAACCTGGACCCTGCAAAACAAATATATAGAACGGATAGTACATGATGTATCTTGCCGAACAGTTGTAGATAAACATTATGTTTATGTTGAAGTTGTTCATATTTTAAATATGAGCAACTTCCTTCCAGTTGGTTCTGTATCGCATCACCAGCCCCGACTAGCCCATACCTCATCGCCGAGGAGCCACTGGCGACCACCCATAACGCAGGGGGCTGGCGCTCATGCACATGTAGGTGTAAGATCGAGAACATGACCGCTTCTGGATAACACAAATGGGAACGTGGCCGGTCAGCGAGTCAGTAGAGAATATATTAAAGTTATTAGACATGGAGATTAACCGGAGAAAAAATCAATTGAAGATGTGTTTATATTTAATATAAACCACCCCGACCAGTTAGTTTGTGGCTGAACCCCCAGCCCCGGCTAGCCCGTAAAACATAATGTGGAGCAGTGGAGCTCGTTTACATGTAGGAAGACAAGCGTCACCGAGGAGCCGTTGCCGACCACCCATAACGCAGAGGGCTGCCGCTCGTGCACGTGTAGGGAGAAGCCGGAGATAGGGCCGTCTCTGAAAAACACAAGCGTAAACGTAGCTGTTCGGGGAGCCGTTGAGATGAAAGCGTATGTCATCTTTAAGATGGTATACATGGAGAAAAGTCGTTTGGAGAACAATCATAGAAAGAACAACATGGAGAAACGCCGAGGCGAAAATTGTATTAAATACAAATATAGGAAAGATATTTATCTTTAGATTGAACCTCTGGTCGGCGGTCGTTATCTAGTCGGCGTCGACGAAATTGTCCGGCCCTCGTGCTTTTCGGACTGTCGTCATGGCAACAATCGTGGTAGTCATAGAGCCGTTCTCCGCGGCGATCATCATTGCGACGCGGCAGGTGGTCGGAGCGAGTAGTCCGAGCGGCTCGCTCGATGGCTCGGCTCGGGCGGCTCGCTTGGCGGCTCGACGTGGCTCGCTTAGTGGCGTGCTTGGTGGCTCGACATGGCTCGCTTGATGGTTCACTTAGCGGCTCGCTTCCGGCCTGCTTGATGATTCGGACGGGTACGCGGAGACATAGCCGAACAGGTGTAGTCGCTTGATGCATCTCGACGAGTAGATGAACCACCGTTTGCGGGATCAGATGACCCAACAGACGAGTGCATACACAGACGAGTGCATGCATACGTGCAAGTTGGCTTGCATGTCTTTGATTAATCCGTACGTGCATGTTCCAAAATTGGCTAAAGCCTTGCATGCATCGTCTTCATGATTGGTGCTGGAGTAGATAACTTGTGATCTAGTCGAATCCATCTCAGAGTCGGCACCAGCGTGGACTTGGTGCGCAGAGTCATTGTCTTGGCACACCGGTGGGTTCAAACTCGACTGGCAAAATCGGAGTCGAAATTGGTCGCGGTGTTCGTCGATGATGCTGTATGACTTTGTAGGTCGGATGAGGATGCAAGTATGGTCTTGTAGATGATGTCGGGTATCCTGTTTGCTTGCCGCTTTAGCCTTGCATGTTGTCGATGTCGTGATCAACTTGCCCTTTTTGCGTCTGCAACTCGCCGATAAGCGCAGCATCGGATGGACAAAACCTTCACGCCTCTGATCCTTGGCTGACACGAACGGCTGACAGCACAAACGGCGCAGCTGAGGGCGTCGAATTGGATCTCGCGGCAGCGACACGGAAACCGACTCCGTCTTCAACTCATAGCAGCAAATTGACGAGATCGGCGGAAAATAGCAGATCCTGTCGACGACAACGGCGGTGCGAAGAACAGAGATCCAATTTCGTGCCCGACGCCGAGTTGCCGCTGATGACCTTGATCTTGAGGTTCCATCTAGTTCGCCATGGAATTAGCGTGCACGCCCCCTATCTGTCGCGCCACTGTCGACGAAATACGGTCGACAGTCTATCGAGGGGTATACCCACGGTAGTAGATGAATCGATAGAGATGCGCGTGAAAGAAACTAGATGGTGACACAGAACGCAAGAGACAGCGATTAGGCGGATTCAGGCCGTCAGCTTGATGTAATACCCTACGTCATGTGTTTTTGGTGGATTGTATTATGAGATAAGGTATCTGAGACCCTAGGCTAAGCCCGGAATCTGTATATGGGTGCAAACTAGAGGGCCCATTGTCTCTCCTTATATACTCTGGAGGGGTAGGGTTACAAGAAAAATATCATAGTTGGTTTCATGGCAAGTATTCTATTTAGATTACAATATCTATAGTATCTGATCAGATCTTCTAGGTGCCTTACGGTGTATGCCGAGCAGTGTCGTGCACCGCAAGTCTTGAATCTTATGGGATGAACCGTCTCTGACCGTGCAGTCCATGTGCCTTGCTATGGGTACCTGAGGTTATAAAAAAAAACCCAACCAGCTACCCATAGTTGATTGGCTATTTGCTGGACAAACAAAAAGTGTACGAGTGCGCTTTCATCAACTAGCCTGTTCAGTTAGCTGGTTCATATCGTTGTTGGTTCGTGAAGAAGTACTGCTGGCTGGTTTATGTGAGAGAAAATACTGTTCCAGCTGGAAATTTACGATCATTTACGACAAGCCACAGCCAAACGAACAGGTTGTATGACGTTTAATTCGGTTACTGTATTTTTGGTATTTTCCTAAATATGCTTTTCTTTCATAATGATTGCCTCCTCTATTAATAAACAATAAGGTCTCCAGGCTATTACCAAAGGGAAAAAATTGTCGTGCAACAATGCAAGAAAAGAATAACAATACCAATGCAGGTAAAGAATGATAAACATCCTTTTACTATATTTCATTGGTGCATTATCTATATTTAATAATAGAGAGGCAAAATTTCATGTCATTTTTTTTCCATCTATTTTTTTGTCCGTTTCCCTTTAACAACCTGACAATGAAGAGCCGTCCGAACTTATATATATACCTGGTGCCCACCCTCAACTATATATATACACGAGGAAGGATAATTAAGATCGACCATAAGAGTTTGATCGGCTGCCATACATGGTGACAGGATCGGAATCGAAAAGGTGTGGTGCAGGGACACCGTGTTTCCACTTGCCAAAAGTTCCCATCGAGTCTATTTCCAAACAAAAGCTGGGGTGTCCTATGCTCATGCGCGTACGACATAATCCAATTAACAGTATATTAGTCTATTCCTACTAATAAAGAGGCAAAATTTCTTCTCATTTTTTTGTCTGCATTCTCCGGAGCTAATTTGGCAATAGAAATAGAAAGTTTGTACAAAACTATTACGGTTTGCAACAGGAGTTCGTTACTGTGTCCGGTCCTAGGCAAGCCGGAAAAAAATCCGAAGACTTCTTTTTTTTCGAAAAATCAACCCGGAGACTTTCTGATTCGAAACGAACTCGGGCGAATCGCGTCGTATAAATGTACGCCAGGCTGCGCGATTAACAGCGACGACACACGCAAGATCTAGGACAGCCATGACTGTCACGGGGCAGCCCGGCACGCGCCCTACGTCAACCTCGACATCTTGGAGAAGCCAGCCACCGCCGCGTGGTTCTCTAGGAACCAGCCCGCGGGCGCGTGTGGTCGTCCGTGACGGACGAGGTGTCGCAGGGGGAGGGGCAGCAGAACAACAGCCGCCGGCGCGAGGTCCAGCGGCTCATGTTCCACAAACACCACCGCCGCCTCGTGATCGACGAGTACCTGCCGCACGTCCGCCGGAGAGGCCGTGAGGTCCTCTTCGGCAACCGCCGCCGCAAGCTCTACAGCAGCAACAGGATCTCGCAGTACTGGTACTACGACAAAGACAACGTGTGGATAGCCTTGATCCGGCGCACATCCGGCGGGGCCGGATGGACAAGCACATCGAGGCGTTCAGGATCCTAGCCAAGAACTACCTCGGCATCGACGCGCACCCACTGTTCGGCGCCGTCGAGGTGCTGCTGATGGAGGTGGACATCGCCGAGTGCCTCATGACAGCCAAGAACGCCGGCTCCGAGGAGGATGCTACCTGATCGAGGAGCTGAAGAGGAAAAGGGAAGAGGCCAAGGCTTCGATCGGCGGAGGCAAACGTGGCCAAAGCGGACAATGATAAGCCGTAAAAGAAGACGACGACCAAAATTCAGAAGATTCAGGAGAAGAGGATGAAGAGTCGGAGGATTCGGAAGAATCTAACGAGTAGTCATATAGTACATAGTTACATACGTAAACACCCAACACTTGACTAAAGTTTTTTTTTTTCTTTCTATGAGAAGTACTTCCTTCGTAGATAGAGTTGCAGACTTGCAATTATCTGAAGATGGTTGCTCAGTCCTGACTGAAGGTGTGTTTACGGAGTTGAACTTTTGTCTTTAAACATTTGTTTTTGTTTTTCGAGCAACGCACTTTTGTTTATTTCGTTCATCACCTGTCTAGGTAGCTTGATCGCGATCAACCCAGGCTGGTTACAGACTCCAGGAGGGGATCAAGCCATACACAATGACACAACCATGACTGGTGGAGGTGCCCGCGCGATTTGCTTGTGGGCTCTTGCTGCCCTTTTTTCTCCTTTACTTTTTTCCTTCCTTCAAAAGAAATAAAGGAGAAAAAAGCGGAAGAACAAAAATAAAAAGGCATTATAGACATTTCAATGTTTTTTCTAACCATCAAACGTTTTTATAAAAAGCTTGAGCTCCACAAGTAGAGCTGCTCTACCAGCTAATGCAAAAAAAAAAAAAAATCTATTCTACAAACGAAGCGGAGTTGTATCAAACGAAGCGTGAAAGACACGAGAGCATAACAGAATAGATAGAACCATGAGCTATTGAATGAGACGAGCGAGTGGATTGATAAGGCTGGCAGACAAAAAAAAATCTATAGCTTAGGGATACAAGAGAAACTACGATGTACTAAATGGGAGGAGGACTGGGACCGAGCCGTAGCTTGGTTGGTGAGCTCTCTCGGAGCGGAGGCCATCGGTCACAGTTCGAGCTCGAGCGCGTGATTTTCCCACCGGGAACAGTAGTTCCGTATATAAATTCGGTTGCATGTTCGAAGCCCGAAAGACTTTAATGGGTGAGTTTAGATACTTGAAGAGTTAAGGCATAAAAAAAATTTGGAGGACTGGGTCGCTGGGTGTGAGTAATCAATGACTTAACACTGCAGACACAGGTCCCATGATTAGATTTTTTACACCTAGCCATTAATTTAAAAAGGCACTCTGGGCTATCCAGCCATGAAACCAGATGATGGATGCAGGTCCTGCTTTAATTGGTCATGCAATTGGTTTGCACGAAAGTCACCGTTTGTATGTGTGACGTAGCCTTTTGTTATATAAAAAAGGGCTCACTAGCACACTAATAGCAATAGTGGATAAGATAGGACCAAACTAAGTAGCTAACTAAACTAACGTCCGAGTAAGCCTGCTCCGTATATGTGCTGAAGATCGGTACTGATGCTGTTTAATTAATCGGATGACAGTTTATTTTTCCATAGCATACGACATAATAATTTGATGTTTTGTATTATATTGCATTATGATGATGCATTTTCTGATGTTAATCTTTTTAGTGTGGGCTGATAAATACTATAATATTTTAAAAAAATAATCCGGTTGCAAAGCACGGACAATTTTGCTAGTGTATATTTTAAATACAACACACGCTCATACTTAAAAAGTATGAAAGGAATCAAGGAGTCGGAGGCGGCCTCGCCCAATCAGTTGCCCAAGGCCCTACCTAGACACCGATCGGAATTCAGAAGTCAAAGACGAGCCACCGTCTAAGAGCAGTCCCAATAAAAGAAACTAGAAGTTTCTATAACATAGGATACCGTATCAAAAAAGTACTGCTTTCCAACCTAGAATTTCTATGAGTAATAATTATTTTCTCTTTCTCTCTCCCAACTCTATCTTCTTCCTCCAATAGGAGTGTGGCACGAGCTCCATAGAAACTGGTGGTTTCTCCCCAATGACGATTTTATGGTTTCTTGGTGCATTGGGTCAAGAGAAGACCTGGTTTCTTCATGAGGAAACAATTTCTATAATTTTTTGCTCTCTTTCTTCATTAACTACATTGTCATGTCAGCATTTTACCTACGTGACAAGTCATTTAATGAGGATAGAAACCATCGTCAATACATTGCGACTGCCCTAAACGAATCAACGCTTGGCCTCCGGAAGTCCGCCAGGCGACCAGGAAGACAATTTGTGGGCTAGGGATTAATGGGCTACATCGTTGCAAATTAGGGGCATGTGACGTCCCACGGGCTGCACGCCCCAGGAAGGCCTTGATCCCTCTCAAGCAGAGCAGGGACAAGGGCACAAGGCACGCATCCAGCAGATCAGCAACACAGGGGATTTTTTTTTTCCTCAAGATCTCCGGTGTTTTGATGAATTCGCGTTGGTTAGGCGATGCGTACGTATGTTGTTTGTTCGATTCCTACCACATGTATAAGGCAGGCTACCACTGAGACTTGATTCGTGCGATTCTGATTTCTGAGGCTCATCATCATCAACTAGGCAAGCCAAGTTGCCAACATTCGTTTGGCTGATGAGCCATGACTGAAAATATTGTCGAATAATTTATTGTTAGAGAAAAATATTATTCGTTGAAAAAATACGACACATAAACCAAACCAACATGACGATGACTGCTCTGTCACCCATCCCCTGTCCGTTGGCATGCAATGATACAAAAAACAATTACGGTTGTCTAGGTAGAGCAGTTGTCAGTAGATAACTCTGCCGCGCCATGTGCTTCCTACAGTCATACTGAAAGTTTGGAAACGAACGATTGGAAGTACTGTAATAAAATACCGAAGGCCATTCTTTCAGACTTCAGACAAGCAGAACAGTCGGACAGTATGCGCATATTCTCTTCAATTGAATCATGAATCAGATTTGCACTATCAAACCATACAGCACTCTCAGTCCCTACCACTGCTACAACTTTATACTCATCAGATGGGACTCTGATTACCAATGAACCTAAATTTCTGTACCACTGGTGGCAATACCACCCTACAACTCAATAACAATCTTGTGAACCCTCTCCTTGGGCATCTTCTCAAGCTGCAGAACCACCAGCCCTGAGGAAGAATCGTAGGAGAACTCCAGCTGAGCTGAACCCAGCATGCACTTCCTTGGCCTGACTGAAGAGTAGGCACCGAACCTTCCACAGCCCTTCACCTCCATGCACACCAATCCGACAGCCTCGGAGCCCGAAGCGGAACCATTACCGCCGTCGAGCAGCTTTGCGCCGCCGAGGAGGTGGTAGGTCAGGCCTTCCACAGCCCCGCCGCTATTGAACATGTCGACCAGCCCGATCGGGGCGAACCTGAAACCAGGTGCCAAGTCCTGCAGGAACATAATTACATCAGTTACTAGTTCGCCAAGTTCACTAATTCACATTGCTTGCCAAACGGGCACTGACTGACCTTGATCGGTGACACGGTGAGGATGTCATGTTCGAGGACCTTGAGAGAGACGGGCAACGCCGCGCCGCACGGGAGGACGACGAGGTCGCCACCGGCATGTCGGTACAGGGCGCAGTCGCCGTTCCATTCGGGGTCCGTCGCGGCCTCCGAGATGAGGTGGACGTCGCTGCCCTTGACGCCGCAGGTCAGGGCCTCGGTGCCGGTGTGGTGGAAGGTGTTCTTCTTCTCCACGGAGCTCCACGCCGCGCCCTGGCAGTTGTACACGCCGAGGACGCCGGTGAACTTGTTCATGTTCCATATCTTGAGCAGGCTGCAGGAAGGATTACCACGCCGTGGCATTTGTCAGAACACATGCTTGCTCCAAACAACACCAGCACAGACAAAAACTGCAACAAAAGGGGATCGAGCTCACCTGACACCGTCGCGTGCCGGGTCGGTGAACAGGCAATCCTTGGTCGGCCGGCCTGGCAGACGCGCGCGGAGAATGG
>PUID01034541.1:34531-44852 GCA_002993905.1 Miscanthus sacchariflorus | reverse complement strand
AGCAGGAAGCGTCGTTCCTTTCTTTTTCGGCCTTTGTAGCTTTGGCAATGGCAAACATACGGTACAGCATGTGGTTGGTACTTGGAACAGCCTAGGAAAAAGTACATGTTACCTTCCTTAATTTTCACGAAAGTCCGTTTTTCCTCTCCAAACTCCAAAACCAAGAAAAACACCTCCCTCGATTTTTAAAATCGTTCATCTTACCTTCGTGACCCTGTTATAAGCGGTTTGGAGGTGGTTTTTGTCTTTTTCTTTTTTATTTATTTCGACTGAATCTTTAAAAAATCATAGTAAACCATAGAAAAATAAAAAAATAGAAAATCTAATTTTGTTGGACTCCACATGAGTAGATCTATACAATGAACATATAATATGGTATGCTTTAGTACAAAGTTTTTGCTGTGACTTTAGATCTATATTTTTCTATAATTAAATGGAATAATTCAAAACTGCAGTTTCTATGGACCAATTATGGTGAATTTTTTATGGTGGGCTAATTATTGTATGCTTAAACTGTAGCAAAAATTTCATACTCATTAATCATATATAACTTAGTTATAGATTTTATTTTGATTTATATGTGTTAAATATAAAAAAATCTAATACTAAGATATACATTATCGAATGAGTACGAAATTTTTACTACAGTTCAATCATACAATAATTAGCTCACCATAAAAATTTCATCACAATTGGACCTTAGAAACTGCAGCTATGAATTATTTCAATTAATTACATAAAAGCATGGATCTAAAGCCACAACAAAAACTTTGTACTAAAACATTACATATTATATGTCCACTGTGTAGATATACTCACATGGAGTCCAACAAAATTGGATTTCCCATTTTATGATTTTTCTGTGATTTACTATGATTTTTTAAAGATTCAACCGAAATAAACAAAAAAGAAAAAGATAAAACTGCCTTCAAAACTGCTTATAACATGGCCAGGGAGGTAAGATTAATGGTTTAAAAAGTTGAGGGAGGTGTTTTGCCCAGTTTTGGAGTTGAATAAAGAAAAACGGACTTTCGCGAAAGTTAAGGGAGGTAATGTGAATTTTTTCCGCCTAACAATGGGCCGCCTCAACTAATTTTGTGCTTTGTTGGCCCAACTAGAATTAAGATCAGCCCACTTTGGCGGTAGTAGGATCCATTAACGACTATAGGGAATAATCACGACCCTCCTACACCCTTCAGTCCTAGTTCTTTTTGTTTCCCTCTCAAGAAAGTTTATTTAAAAAAAATTGTTGTCCAATTAATGTTTTCCTCGAATTTACTTCTGTGGCCAATCGAGATAACGAGATTGAAATTTTCAGGACCTGAATTGGTGGAATTTCACTTTTCTGCATAGCATATATTAAAAAAATGATATTTTTATTTGTTTTTTTTATTTAAATGACATCTTCAACTTTTACCTCACAACTTTTCGGTTTGAACCAAGATGACGTTCGACGAAATGGAATCACAAACAAGCATATGTGTGCATGATAGCCAGTGTAACAACCCATGCTATGAAAATGTGCAAATCTTAATAATATACTCTGAAATTAAAATTTTGATCGAGTGATGCTGAAACCTCACTAATAAAATATAAATAAAAATTTCATGACTTTAAAGCCATATAAATTATTTATATGTTCTAATTTAGTTATATAGTTATCAAGTAAAATCTGTTCTCAACTTATATTTTCAAAATATTAGAACTAAAATCTGCCTAATCTAAACAACCAGCCTGGATACAATCCATCAGGTCATCTACCACTAGTCCAATTCGGCAAAGCAACCAGTTCAGGCTCTTCGATTTGGCCCAAAAGCCCAGAGTATCCCAAACTTCTCCGCTCTCAGCCCAGTGGACCAGGCAATCCTCATCACGAACACTAGCTTGGTCCATCCTTCCTCCTCGCCCAAATCTGATTTGTATAACTGGATTGTAAGTTTTATATTTAGATTTTAAAAAGCTACGTGGGAGGGAAATACACAATCAAATGTCTTGTTGACGTTATATTTAAACTTGCAACCTCTATATCTATATCGACGCTCTATATCTTTCCCTTATATTAAAGCCAAGTGGGTATAGTATTCTTCCAACGGTCTGTTTCGACTTCCCACAATGCACTCACGTCGCTCTCTGTCGTGTATGTGACTCATACTCAACACTCGTCCTCATACAAGTTACAACAGCACATATCCAATAACATCATGGATTCCAATTTTAAGACGTATTAAAATATATGACATGTTGAATAAACCTCAGAGCCACAAATCGTCCATGTGATCAGGCAATAAGTTATATGTTATATTGCGATGGATCGACATGTTTGCTAGTAACTAAAAATGGACATTGTTTCAGTTAATAGTATTATATGGAATATGTGTCTTAACACTAATGATTTTACTGTTCTCCTGCATATGGACAAATGTTGATAGCAGTTAATCATTCAAGCTGCCCAAAGTGAACTTGCTTCATAGGTGTTTGAAGTCGATTCACAATAGGATAGGCATGCAATCAGAGCGCGAGAAGAATGGCTGTGGAAACCAAACTAAAATTTGAACAATTTCACCCTAAAGATAAACCTAATTCCACACCATTGTCATGTTCATGCAGAACACAACATCACTAGAAATGATGTAAACTAAAAACTGCAACTTTGATCGACATCAAAACACTAGTACACTAGTACCCCAACGCGTGTGCTGCCAGGAAGGGGCGCGGGCTGTGCTCACCACAGTTGGATGAGAGAAGGTGAAGAGAGAAGATAAAGTGTGGGGATACAAAGAGAATGAGATTGGGGCCGGCGGCTGAGTGTGCGGTTGGGGAGGGAGAGAATTGAGAAGCCTTGGCTTCCTCACCATGTATACTTTGAACTTAATACCAAGCCAAGATGGGCCAGACATACTGGTAGCGGGCTTGGCCCCATTAACAGGGGCATACCTTTTAAGAGGTGCACCTCTGTTGCTAAAAAAAAGAGGTGCACCTTTGTTAATTGATTTAGAGAGACAGTTTATTTGGTGCCTCCGAAATTGGTCTATTTATCTCTAATAATTTGTGTATGTCGGTTTTTTGCGTGGATTTTGATGCATAAGAAGATTCTCATAGCAAACAATCTTTTCAAAAGATGATGGACTGATGAGACAGATTGCAAGCTATGCTTAAATGATCAGGAAACTCCTGGGCACCCTTTGTAAGGACTGCCCTTTTATAACGCATGTTTGGGGCTATATAAAACAGTGGTTCAATCTTTTAGTGCCGGATTGAGTTAATGCAATAGGTTCCCTACATACCTATTGATGGAGATGCCGGTGTAAAATCGAAAGAAATCAAAGAAGGGCAGGTCGACGGAATCTTCATAGATTTCTGGTGGAGCATTTGGAAAGAGAGAAATCGAAAGATCTTCCAACACAACTCTATAAGCCCACTGCAGGTCGCTGGACTTTGCAAGGATGAAATTCTGCAATATCCGTTGGCTAAGGCTCCTAGGAACGACGAGCTGCAGCCTCAGTAGTTCAGCTATTGTTTTCATTTCTTTTCCTTCTTCTCATTGTCGTTTTGAGCTCTAGTCCTTGCCTAGTTGGTTTTGTTTTTACTTCGAGTGGCCTTTGTTGCGGGGTCAGAACCGCGGCAAGCATTGTTGTTCGAGTCGGTGTCAGAGTACGGGTCTCCGGTGGCTCGGGTGGATTGAAGAACACAAGAATCACAGAGAGAACACAACGGTTTATCCTGGTTCGGGCCAATCGGTGCCCTACGTCCAGCAGCTGATGATCCTTATATTCAAAAGCACCCAAAATCGGGGGGTTACAACAGGGTTGTAGAGAGATTTGGTAGGGGGTTAGCTCGATGCTAATCCTAAGGTTGCCTCACCGCCGGTGGTGCCTTCCCCTCGTGAAAGAGGAGGAAGACAATGGGATGCGGTGGAGGAGCTCTCGGTGCCCCTCGGTGGGTTGCCTTGCTCTTGATGATGAGCCGAGGCCAAGGAATGGAATGATCTATCTTCTTCTCTGTTGTTGGTCGTTTCTGCCCCCTCCTAGGTCTGACCTTATCCCTTATATAACGAGATAGGTTGGGTACATGGCGGTTTGGGGGGGGGGACTAGTCTATGGTCTACATGCGCCGTAGTCCAGGAGGGCCTTGCAGCGACATGCTGTGGATCGTGGCAATGTCGTGGAGCCGAAGAAGCCTTGGGCTCCGTCTGACTGCTCTGTTCTGACACTCTGCGTGTCAAGGCCTCCCCCAGATGGACCTTCTGGAGTCTTCTTGGCAATGAAGGAGATCGGCTTCAGGGGCTAACGCACGCGCCTGGGGACCTCCGAGCCCCTGGAGGGCGCGGGGAAGCTTTGTCTTCTTGTGTCATGCCCCATGCATGACCTTGTCGGGAAACTGGCCGGCAATGCCGTGCCCAAGGGGCAGCGCCGGGGAGCCCCCAAGCCTCAATAGCTTAGGGCGTGTCTTCTTGCGCTCGGGCCTTGGCTGGCATCGTTGGAGTGGCAGGAGCCAAGGGCCAGGCCAAAGTGTCATCATAGATCAGGAGCCTGGTGGCTCGAGTGAGCCCCTAAGCCCCAAGCGGAGGTCGCGCCATAGTCAGGATCAGCAGGGTTTCTTTTCCAGAGGGTGCGCACTAGCGTACCCAATGGGTATAGCCCTCGAGCCCCCTAGCAATTCTGGAGGGGTCGGTCGGGGGATCTTCTTCTTTCTGGAACCACTGGACCTAGTCTTAACATAACCATATGTTAGGATCTCGTCAGGAGCCCCCGAGCCCTTCGTGGCCTCACTCGGTGTGATGGTGACAAAAGGCTGAATTCGATCTTCTGGTGACTGAACCTTCCTTAGCGGGGATGTCTTCCACTGACAAGGGTGTTGTGCCCTGCTTGGGGCCTTCTTCTCTAGTGCGATGGGCGTTGCTCGGCTATCGGGGCCGGGCGCTGATGGTGCTGATCCCTTTGTGGGTCTATGTCGCATAGGTCTTTGACCTGAGCGAGGGCTCGGCGAACTCATCTGGTAGTTGCTGATCTTGAGCCCGGAGGCGCCCTTCTTTTTTATCAGAGCCTGCCGTGGGTTGGGTGATCGAGAGCGTCTGGGCTCTAGCTCGGGGCCATCTGATCATCCGAAGCACCAAGCCCTTTTGAGGGCTACGGTAGCAGGTCCCGATCCTCTTGAGCCGGCCTTCTGGGGCCGGCCCTCTTTAGCCATAGATCGAGGTGCGAGGAGCGCGCCGAGCCTTAGATGGAGGCCCTCATTGGGCCCACTGCTCAGCTGCTCCCGCCCCAACTCTGGGGAGTTTGTTGGTTTTTGGGGGATGCATCACCCGAGCGCCCATCGATCGGGGGGTCGGGTTGCTCCATCTAGGGAGCTGGCGTAGCCCCTGAGGCCGTTGTGGGGCCTCACTGTTAGCAAGAGTGGTGGTTTCTAGGTACATCCCTTCTGCTGACGTCTTGCATAGGCGGTTGATGGCGTCTGGGTAGTCGTTCCTAGTGGAGGAGTTAAGGCATGCACCCCCGCGCCGTCCCACTCCATCTGGGAGAAGGGACGTTGGGGCCACGTGGAGCAGATCTGGCGGAGGGGGAGCCGCGGCACTTGATGTGCGCGGATCCAGGTAGTCGATGGTAGTCGATGGGCCCGAGGGGAGTTGAATCCCCTCAAGTCCCATGAGGAGGCGTGCGCGGAGTAGGTGGCGCACGTGGTGGAAAGTGGAGCAAAGACTTGACTCGTTGTCAGCGGTTCCCTGACCCTGCCTTTAATGCGCGACCGTCATCATGTAACCGCCTGGAGGCGTGCTGCGGGGATTGAGGAGACGCCCGGCCAGTTCCCAGGGCCCCTTTAGGCCGTTGATGGCTGATCTGAGGGCCCGAAGCCGCTCACAGCGCATCGGTTCGGACATAAAGGGGAGCCCCAGGGGATGTGGCATCTTCAATCCCTTCGTCCAGCCCCTTCTCTTCTTCCTTTCAGATCCATCTTCTTTGGCGGTGGTGGCGATGATGAAGTGCGACGCTTTCGTCTGGGTGAGCCTATCTTGGTGCGCCGGGTGACTGCTTCCTCGAGGGTGGAAGGACTCTAGCGAGGTAGCCACCACAACTACATGAGGTGGCGGGAGATGCTCCGCGACGTTGCGCGGATTCCACTTCATATAGTGTGGGTGGCTACCGATCTTCTCCGGTCTTCGTCTGCGGCAAGGCTGACCAAGCCCCTGGTGGCTCTTGTCCTAGGAGCCCAGTGGCGTGAGCCCTACGAAGGGGGTTAGGGCAGGGTCTGGCCGTCTTGCCCTTCGCCGATCTCCTCATTCTTGCACCTAAAGAAGATCTAGGGAGGTCGGCCTTTCCTGGCTCGGTAGGCCAGCCTTCGCCGTAGGGGCTCTCCTCCCCTCCGAGGAGGAGTGGAGATCATCACTGGATTAAAGTAGGTTTTGCCACCGTATATTGTAATCAGGTCATTCCCTATCAATGAAATGTAGTTACTTTCGTTTGCAATCCCATTGCTCTTGAGTCGGGCTTAGAGACTTTGTCCCTCGTTGGGATGGGTTGTTACAACGATGTCCTCGTTGCCCAGGATTGCCATGCCCGTGCTGCTAGCGGGTAAGTCCATGAGAACCCCAGGTTTATGGTCGTTCCGTGCCCCGGTCATGTCCCCTAGAGGGGAGATCCTTGGCTTCTCGATCGAACCACTCGTATAGCTCCTGAGCTCGTCTGTCGGCACTCGGGGGCTCGCTGCCTCCCTTGTTGGGTCACCACGAGTAGCTCAAAATTGGTACTCAGACATCGCTCATAGAGACAGTCGGGACACTTCTAGGCATCCCGACTACAATCGCGTGGTCTCGTCTCCCGAGCGTCCCTCACACTTTAGGTGCTTTGGGCGGCCTTGAAGCCCGGTGGGCCGGCCTTAGAACCCTCGGTGATGCCCCTTCTGGGGGCCCCCATACCATCATGTAGTGGGGTGGCTCCATCCAATGAAGGATCAGGAAACAGGCAGGTACCTGCAAAGAAAACGAAATGGACACAAGAGAAGGGAAAGATGACATAGCTGGTAAGGTGGCGGTCAGGGCCGTACCGTTAGCGCCTTGCCAACCCCTCACCCAGTCCTCTTGCTTTGTCCATCCCATCCTTGCCTCACTCGGGGGCCTTCTACAGTGGTCATCCTTCAGAAAGGTCAGCAGGTGGTTAGCTCAGTCGATCCTCTGGTGTAGCCGAGCTTCCACTTAGGTGGCTTAGGTTAAAGGAGACAATCATAGAGACAAGTAAAGGAAGAGGGTCGGGAGGATGGGACTTATCTTGGTTTTTGTTGTTGGAGAGGGAGGCCAGTTAAGGAGGTCGGGAGGCGGGTAATGGCTCGGGAGACAATGCTTCTGGGCTGATGGTGCGGCATTGGCCTTCCCTCATGGGGAAAGGTCGAAACTCACCTCGATCGGGTCAACCCTTTCTAGGGGTCCGAGTGTCTGGATGGAGGGGCTAGCCGAGCCACCACTACCGCCAGGAACCTTGTCCGCCTGGCCGATGCTCAGTCGATCGAGCACCATTGCTGCCTTGGCTGCTTCCTCCACCGGTGTCCTTGCATCACGGCCAGAGCCATCGGGATCACAGGGGGAGATGAGCATGTCTGCTTGGGCGACATAGTCCTACTCGTAGTAGTAGGCTTGCTCGAGGCTCCCTTCGATGGTGATGACCCCGTTTGGGCCAGCATCTTGAGCTTCAAGTAGGTGTGGTTGGGGACGACCATGAACTTGGTGAAGCACGGTCAGCCGAGGAGGGCATGGTAGATGCCAGGGAAGTCAACCACCTCAAAGGTCAGTGGCTCCTTGCGGAAGTTGTCCAGCTGGCCGAAGGTGAAGTTAAGCCAGATGCACTCGAGGGGCACGGCTTCCTTCCCCAGCACCTTGGTAGGCGCCTTGCTAGGGCGCAGGTTGCTGCGGGGGATGCCCATCTTGTTGAGGGTGCTAGCGTAGAGTATGTTGAGGCCGCTGCCCCCATCCATCAGCACCTTGGTAGGCGCGTGGTGCCCACAATCGGGCTGACCACGAGTGGGTAGCGCCCTGGATGAGGGACACTATTAGGGTGGTCTTCCTGGTCAAAGGTGATGGCTGTCTGGGACCATCAGAGCCGCATCGGAGCGGCAAGGATGTGAACGGCATTCACCTCCTATTCAGTGATGCAGTGCTGCCGGCAGGATTCATAGGTGTGGGAGCCCCCGAAGATCATGAGGCAGCGCTCGGCCTTCGAGAACTCAGTGTCTTCCTCCTGGGCACCTCCCACCGGGTCACCGACCTTTAGGGTAGGCTTCTAGGCCTTGCCCTATTGGCCGAGGGTGCCATAGATGTAGCCCCTCATGGTAGCATAGTCCTTGAGGAGGTGCTTTGCCTGCCCCATGTGGAACGGGCAGGGGCCTCGAGCGCCTTCTTGAAGTGTTCTGGGCGTGTGCCTCGCCCGCGGGGTTGAGGTCCGGCGATGCGGTCGGCCGCGACCACCATCTCCTCCCCGTGGCCCTTCCGGCCCTTCCGGCCCTTGTTCCTCCTATCACGGCATCGCTAGGACAAGGCGATATCATCGCCGGCGTCGCCTCCGCTGAGGTGACCGGCGGCCTTGGCTTTGCTGCTGAAGTTGGCCTGGACCGCCTCCTCGCCGGTGGTGTATTGGGTGGCGATGTCCAGGAGCTCTTGCATCGTGCGAGGGGTCTCGCAGCTGAGCGTGTGGACGAACGCCTCACAGGTCGTGCCGCAGATGAAGGCATTGATGACATCGGCATCGGTGATGTTGGGGAGCTCGTTGCGCTTCTTGGAGAAACGCTGGATGTACTCCCGGAGGGTCTCGTCGGGCCTTTGCCTGCAGTTGTGGAGGTCCTACGAGTTCCTAGGCCAAGTGTATGTGCCTTGGAAGTGGCCGATGAAGATGGTGCGAAGGTCGCCCCAGCAGCGGATGCTGCCAGGCTCGAGCTACTCGAGCCAAGCTCTAGTCGAGCTTGACAGAAGCAGAGGAAGGTACTGGATGACGAAGTCATCGTCTGACCCCCCGAGCTTGGCAGGGCAGGAGCCAAGGGCCGGGCCGAAGTGTCGTTGTAGATGGGGAGCCTAGGGGCTCGAGCGAGCCCCCGAGCCCCAAGCGGAGGTCGCATCATAGTCAGGCTCGACAGAGTTTCTTATCCAGAGGGTGCGCGCGAGCGTACTCGATGGGTATAGCCCTCGAGCCCCCGGGCGACCATGGAGGGGTCGGTCGGGGGCTCTTCTTCATTCGGGAACCACTAGACCCGAGGCTTAACATACCGATATGTTAGGATCTCGTCAATCTTTTTTCACTTTTCTTTTCTTCAGTAGTTTTTAGTGGTTTCAGTAGTTTGGTGTTTCAAAATCGTGGGGGAAGGGCCATGAGTGGCAGTCTTTGCTGGACTGCAATATGTAAATCTTTGTGCAGTTTTTCCTTCTCTATCATCTAATAAAATTTGCGGCAAAGCTTTTGCCGTCCTTTCAAAAAAATAATTGGTGTATTTTTAGGAGACGCACACTTTTTGACCGCCTCTGTTAATCAAAGGGGGTAGTTTCCTAAAATCATTTTTGTAGAATTGAAACCTGTTCAATAATGTGCAAGGATCTTATTGGTTTTATGGACATATTTTTTGTACCATGCAAACCTAGATGGCTCACCACATCCAAGATCCTAGGTCCTTCCCTAGGTCGGCCGCACTCTTTTCCAGGAGGTGTCTTCCTTGTCCCCCACCATACACCTAGCTACGATAGTTAGTCATTCCAAAGCTCAGCGATGGAGTGACTCTAGCCTGCTCTCCTGCTCCAGCTGCGTGGACTCTGTTTTTGTTAAGACAACCGCTGGCTCTCTAGTTACTCTCTAGTCGGATTACTCCTTCATCGTCCTTATTGGCTTTGGATGGCTCTGATAAGACTATTGGTTGTTATATGAGAGCAAGAAGTCTTGCCATCTATGTTTATGGCCACCACGACATCCTCGGGCCCTTGTCCCTTGAGACCTTAAGGGGCAAGTGTTTCAATTGCCTCTTGCATCATGTTGCCTTCTGCCACTGTCGCACGTGTTTTTTTTCGGTGCTGGGAGCTAGTGTACCACACAATGTGCTGCTGCAGTACTCCCAAATAACCGTGGGCATTCATTTAGACAGATCTTGATGGATATTATCATATATTATTTCTTAGGAGGTAAAAGGAGAAATATTTATTTTTTATTAAGCAGTACAAATATTAGACAAATATCTTGCAATTAGATCTAACAAACATGCATGTGCCTGCATCTATGAAACAGATATGTATATATTTGGTGTAACGCTTTTATTGGAGTGTGACATACATGGTTCCATGTGCATAGTTAATGAAACATTT
>PUID01034539.1:112677-131932 GCA_002993905.1 Miscanthus sacchariflorus | reverse complement strand
CACGCGGTTCTATTTTTTAATCAAAGGCTTTACACCCTGCTTATATTGAAAGCAAGGGATAGTTCTATCGTGGTGCTTCTCAGCACTCTCAATCTCAATTCTCAGATGACACCGAGTTTCAAAGTTGAATTCAAGGTCACAACTGTGATGACGGGAGGTCAGCACACGCACCTGAAGTAGCAACGACAGAGACAATTCGCAGGTTGCAGAAGACCATTCGTTGGGGAGAGGCGATGAATGCAAAGTAGCCCATTTTGGAACAAGGTTACGACGATATGGTGAGGGTGGAGGTTTAGGCGGAGTCACCAGATGGGTGAGGTGGGATGCTCACCCCAGCCACCGGTTGGCGATAAGAGTGTCTCTGACAAAGACCTTAACCTTAATAACGTCTCCACTTTTCTATGTATGATCAGAGAAAAAAACTTAATCCAACAGGATCCTTTTAACTCCCTCAAATTTCTCCCATTAGTTCCATCTTCAGTGTGTAGGGAGCTCCCTACTCTACAATTTTTTCTCGAGAAAAGTTTTCAAGTCCTCTCCTACACTCATTTTGTTTCCAAGCATCCTCTCTTCCACGCCACCACCCTACTCTCTCTCCAAGACAACACCACAACCCTCCGCTCCCCTCCTATTGCGTGTCTTTTTGTTTCCAACCGACTCTCTCCCATGCTGTCACCGTACTCCCATCTCACCGAGCCACCACCTAGAACCCTCCATTTATGTGTCCATCCTAACGGCGAAGAAGAAGCATCATCGTCCTGCATCTCTATGTCCATCCTAATGGGGAAGACATGACCCTCTATGTCCATCCAAATGGGGAAGACATGACCCTCCATCTCCGTGTCATCTAAACGGGGAAGAAGCGGTGTTGCCGCTCTCTACCTCTATGTTCATCCAAACGGAGAAGAAGCAGTGTCGCTAGATCAGGTTCCAAGGTTGACGGAGCCGTCCTTTCCCTCTCTTGTTCATTGTCCACTGCCTTACTGTCTGCCTCCTCATCATAGGCATTATATTAATTGTATACACTACCACCGAACAGGCAATCATTGTTGGACTGTCACTGCCGGTTGGTTTTGGATTCAATAATGATAATGTATCACTGTCGGTTTGACCCACAGTGATAGTCGTACAACCGGCAGTGGTAGGTGGGCTTTCACTGTCGATTCATGGCTATAACTGGCAATGACAACCATGAGCCGGCAACGAAAATTTAACTATCACTGCCAGTTCATGGTTGCAACAGGCAGTGATAGGCTTTTTTCACAAAAAAATCATAACTTTTTCATGTGAAGTTAGGTCAAGATAGACTTTATACCAAAATTGTAGAGTTCAAAGAGATGAAAGCTTGTGGTTGATAACTTTTTAATTTCAGATGGTTTATATCTCTAAATATTCAATTTATGTTCTCGGATTGGATTTGAGATGGTTGACAAATGTCAAATGGAGAAAAAGTTAACAACAACTCGACGAGACCTAGAACTTTGTAGTTAACAAGTTTTTCATTTGAGATCGTTTAGAGTGTCAAATGTATAAATATAAGATTTGTAAATGTGTAGTTAAAACAATAGCATCAGTTATATATTAATAAGTGTTATGCACCTCAGATGGTATGGATGCTTGAGAGAGTGTTGAATTCCTCAATTTGAATCTTGCAAACACATTTTTTTATCACTGCCTTTTTTGGGCTAGACCCGGAAGTCATAGGATGATATCATTGTCATGTGAATAACCAGCAACGATAGGCAAGATATTACTACCCATTAGGCCATTACTCCCGGCCGGAACCATTTGGATAGTGATGCCAAATTTAGACCCGACAATGATGCATTAATCTGGTGTAGTAATATTGTATTGATTGTTTACCACACAAAGATTAAAATAGGGAATCAATTTGCCTCCAATAAATTATCTTTGGCATCTTGTTTTAATTTATGTTCCATATTTGCTATGTCAATTTCAATATGGTTCTTTGTCAAATTAAGGCGAACATATTGCCATGGCTTCTAGAGAAGAAATTTGGACACACATGATATCTCTGTTGATGAAACTTCATTGTCAATGCCAATTGAAACATTTGATACCCAACCCAGTACACAGCCTAGTTCAATTGAATTATAATTTAATCCCAGAGCGTGCTGATATGAAATTATTGTAACCCATTTAAACTTTTAAAAGAAAAATGGCCAGTTGCAAATCCTAGTAAGTGCAGACATTGCCACATGTGGCTACATCGGTATGGCCGGTGTAGGCGCCTAAAGTACAGTAAAATCGTGCGCTATATATTGGAGAAAACGAAGCACGTAAATTACAAGGAGGGAGCTCGTCAGCACCGATGAGCGATGAGTCAAATCTGACTGTTAACAGGCCGTCGCACTTGTAACTGAGGCAATCTAGAGTTCCGCTCCTAGCGAACTAATCGACACTTACATGCCTTTATCAGAAGCTGGGGCCAGCAGAGTTCAATCAGCTTCAAGCCTTCAATTGATCGTACATACGCCATGCCGCTCAAGCTCGCCATGATCGTCCTCCCTCCGTTGATGGTAACTATCGTGGTGCTGTCCCTGGTTGGCGCCTCTTGGGACGTCATGGCCCGCGTCACCGTCCTCCTGGTCGCCTTCCTCCTCGTCATCGGACTATGCGACCGCATGAGGCAACAGCCAGCTGCTGAGTCCATGGCCGCTCCTCCACAGGAGTCGTTGGCCCTCGGGCTTGGCGCGTCTGCCATCGCCAGTCTCCCAGTGTACAAGTACGAGAAGAAGAGCGGCGGCGGCAGTGACGAGTGCTCTATCTGCCTCGGCGAGATGAAGCCAAAGGAGACGGTGAAGCAGCTACCCGTGTGCACGCACCTGTTCCACGAAGGGTGCATCGACCTGTGGCTGTGCTCTCACCGGACGTGCCCGGTGTGCCGTAGTCCTGTGATCGTGGCGGCTGCGCCGGCGAGCGTGGAGATCCATGTGCGCCATCAGGACAGTCGTTGAACTACGGATTTTGCTGTAATCCTGTAAGTGTAAGTATAATAATTGGTTTATAGCCAAGCAAATATCGATGTGGAGAAGAGAAGAGAGCAGAGCTTGACCCCATGCAATCAATAAGCTGGGCACAGATGCAAATGCAGTGGTGGATCCATACATTAAGTAAATGTGTGGAGGATTAGAAAATATGAGTTGGGACATGAGTAAACCTAACAATAAAAAAGTTTCCTGTAGACAAATAAGAGATCACTATTGTATAGCTTGACTCTTAAAACTTGTCTAATAGTCAATATTTGGCTGTATTATTGGACTTGCTCTAACTATTTTGTTGCTGACCATTTAATTCAATCTGCGGCTCTGTTTGGGGAGCAGTGTTTGTAGTTGAAGAGTATGCTGCCGGTTGCGGATTGTCAGTGAAAGAAAGGCTCTAAATGCAGTTTGTTCCGGAGCGAGTATGCTGCCGGTTGCCACGAAAAATCCACCAAAACTCAAGAGCTCAAAAAACTTCACTACGCAGGGTGGTAAAATATATTCTCTTATCCAGATGAAGTTGCAAAGATTAAGGTCACAAATTAAAGACCTGAGATAATCTCCTACCCATACGGCGTGAAAATAAAGATCTACCCACTGTACATGCAACATTACTCAACTATAGAAATCTTTATTGTCAGGCTTCTTATTATTCAACACTTCTTTCTCTACAAAACAGGACAACCACAAGATATGCTATTTTGTAACCAAATATATATTGTTTGTTCGGGGTATAGAGAATAAAATAACATTGGCACATTTGACTCCAAGAGAATTTTGTACAATTTAATATCTCATTTTATATTGCCTTATATGTTACCATGTTTTCTATTATTGCACATTTTTTCGGAGATATAGGATGAGAAAACATATATTTTGTATGTGATTGTGACATAGGTTACTATGCATTATCTTTCATACTGGCATAGGTAGATATATAGTTGATATGCAAATTTATAGGGTCATTATTCTAGCAAATGTCGGTAATTTAGATGCCACTTAGAGTGTTACACAATACGTATAAGAATTTCTGCCATATATGTTTTTGTCAATCCTGTCTGAGGTATATGAAGGCCACCAATATATTAACATTAAGATGGGGTCACGTACAATTTTGCTGATCCACATGCTGACTACTATCTACCTAGTAGATATATTGTCTCGCTGGCCAATCAAAATTGCTGCAAGAGAAAACTAAGATGGGTAGCTGTAAACCTCGAGGAATTTCTCTTGTTACTAACGACGAACTCTCCCTAGAAAGACTGGCTGTTCCTCACATCAATAATTATCCTCAAATAAAGCATCCTCTTTCGGATATAGTTACCATTCATTAAGCCTGCACTCACCGTGCACGATGTTCTTCTTAGGAGGTAGGGGTGCGCTCTTTGTCAGGATCGCGTGCATCGTGTTAATCCCACTCTGCATGTTCGCCGGCTTGATGCTGTATGTCATCGGCGCGCGTTGGGGCCTCAGTATCCTCGTCTTCGTCTCCGTTCTCCTTTGCGTCCACTGGCCGTTCCTCATCGACCACATAGGTGACAACAACGCAGGCAGGAGCCTCCCGTTGCAAGTGCAGCAGCCGGCGGCACCGGAGATGGAGCCAGGACCGTCGCATGCCGAGCCGCAAGCACAACCGGGTGTCGTCCACTGTAACGGCCTTGGTGCCTCCGCGATCGCGGCCCTCCCGGCGTACGAGTACGACAAGAAGGCCGGCGGTGACGAGTGTGCGGTCTGCCTCGGAGAGCTGCAGCGCGGGGAGGTGGTCAAGCAGCTTCCTGCGAGCATGCATCTGTTCCACGAGGGGTGTATCGATGCGTGGCTGAGATCGCGCATCACCTGCCTGGTGTGCCGGTCACCGGTGAATACCGCGCTGATCAGGTGTCCCAATCTAACGGTGGTGGTGCTTTAATTTGGTGCCTACAAAATAGAGGGCACTGTACATTTTCTGGAAGAGTTTTTTTTTACCTTTTTGGTGTGAAGCGTTCTAATCGAAGTATCGAACAGGAAGAGTATTTGTAAATAAATGCAATTTTGCCATGCGTGGTAGGCTCACTACCACTGCGACAACCAACAGATGGCGGCTTGTTGCGGACGGCGACTTGTGCTTCGATGCTAGCTTGAGGGGCCATGATATACAACGTCATCGGTGGCACTCTTTGCATGGTACAATATTAACATGATGTGGCTTCCCATGATGGCTGATGCCCTGTTGGACGGATCGGAGGTGGCCCCTATGGGTTGGCATGGCGGTGATAGCTCACCTATGTCTGTGACCTCGTCGTTGTAGCAACAATCGCCAGCTGGTTTCGATTGCCATGGTCATCCACAATGTGGCTAGCTAGTTTGGGCTTGGGTGCGGGGATTGTCGAGCCAAATCCGTGCTAGGTCCTTGGCTTTCGCCAACAATGGTGACCTATTTGGTGACATATTTGTTGTCGGAAGCATTATTGTGAGCTCTACTTACCCTCTAAAAGTTTGGTTGAAAAACCTTGGTTCTCCCGTTAACATTGACGACATCTGTGGATGTCATTTCCCATCTTAGAGCCATTGCTGTAGAAAACGTACACCCCCTCCTAGTTTGCACCACTTGTCCTATGTGACATAGAGCATGGCATTTAAGAAGGATGCTTCTGAGGATCACTGGTTTTACGTTTCTTAAGGTGTGGTAGTTTCGTTGTTGCCTCTTTTCTAAGGGTGTTGTTTTTAATTATTGTAAAATGTTTCTTCTCTATTAATATGTGCCCGGTATTTTTTGTCGTTAGCTTTTTGAAAAAAGACAAAATAATGCAATTTTTGCAGATGCGATCTTTTTAATCACAATATAGACACAGACGTTCACACATTTTCACACATTTCCACTACGAATCATGCAAATACATGCTACCTCTACTAGCAAATTTGGAACACTGAGTTGGCAGATATCAAGATTAATGAAGCCACCATATATATTTCCTTGTTCATAAGCAAGTCATCTACCACGAAAATAACTTTGTACATCACATCATCGAAAATAATAACTTAACATCACTAAATTTTGGAATAAATCCAAAAAATACCAGTATCCCTATGAATAAGCCAAGGATTTAAACTTGTCCATGGAAAGATCGGTCATACACCACAAGTGCTAGATCGCACTGGTCACAAATAGACCAAGGCGGCGTGATTCTACCAAAACCAGCCTAACCGGGTTTGGGAAATGGTCTAGCTGGTTTTCTCGGGTTTTGCCTAGGAACGACTGAAGGTAGTAATTATCACACTTTGTCGGTCAAGAGTGGCTAGGTTTATGAGCAAACCAGCAAAGGGTAACTAATCGTGCTTACGTGATGAAGAGCAACTAGTTTCTGGGCAAACTAACAAAGAAACCGTTGAAGTTCTCACCCACGAGGGACCCTATTCGGCCAAGGACATCACAAAGCAATGAACAGGGATATGGAGGTTGGAAGAGCTTAGGGCAGAGAGAGACTAGAGGATAAATTGAGTTTTGTCGATAATGTGTGTTGGGCACCTCAACCGGTGGTGTCCCTTATATTTATAAGGAGGAGGAGGAGGTGGTCTTATCATACGAGGGGTAGGAATCCCTTGCAAAGCAGTCCAAAATACAACTCTGTTCAGAGCTGGCCCGTCCGAACTGGCTTAGTCGGATTGCAAAACCGGCTTAGCCTATTTTCCTGGGAAACCCAGCTTAGCTTGTTCTAGAATTAGGTTAAGCCTGTTTTTTTTGTATTCATCAGTATCTAAAATCCTATTTTCTTCATTCGGACTCCGAATGGGACAATCCATACATGTTTTGGGATCCTCTCGACAAGAGGAACACAATGGTGGAGTTTATTATGTCTTTTGACAATTTTAGCTATAAATATATGCCCCTTTTTTGTAAAGCTTGTTGACAAAAAACATCTTCATGAACAAAATTGTCTCATCATGGTGATCATCTCTGGTGAACTAGCCGTACCCTTCACTCCTAAGGGCAATATAACTCTATCGGGCTTAAAACTCAATTTCTGCTTCACTGATATCTTTTATTTGCTGCTATGAACTTTTCAATGTGATTGTTGGTACTTTTTAATGCAAACAAATAAATCCGCAAGCGCACGTATACCGCTGTTACTTTCACCTGGGGGTATTCCAAGGTATCGATTTCCATGGGGAATGTGAAGTGTACTAATCAAGAATCAAGGTCATCCAATGATAAAGATATGTGTAGGTAATGTATGTTTTTGTGGGTAGAGAGGAATTTCTTAAGGTTTCTTTAGTTGATCTAAGAATCAAGGTTACTTCAAGGTTTACTTACTTTGGGACATTAGAACACTAGTCTCAGACTGAGATGAGAAAGGGACTAGGAAGTTCCGACTACGGTCCTGCAAACACCAACCCGAACGTGGTGGACTACGTCGGCCATCAGGGCTATCACCACCTGGGGCTACCACAACGATCCGTAGGGCTGGGTGCAATTCTAGGTAATCGCAAGACTAAGCACCTCGCCTATTCTATTGGTTACTACTCTAGTTTTGCAAAGGCTAGAGTACTTGATGCAAGTAGGAATCCAATAAATAAACTTAAAGTAAATGCTGAAACTAAGTAAATAAAGAACTTAGGATTAATAATTAAAGAACCTAGAGATTACTCAAAGATGAGTCAGATCTGTAAAGTACAAAGTCGAGGAAGATTCAACAGATCCGGCTCCTCAGCTCTGTCCTCTTCGCTCTCCCTATTTTCTATTTTACAACTAGATGAGAATCATCTAGAGGGACACTACTACAAGGTGTATGAAATTATGAAGCTCTAGAGCATAAGGTGTGTAGATGTGTGTCTCCTGGAGGGGTCTGGGCGTTCTTATATAGGCCGAGGTGGAGTAGAGGGCAAGAAATCGCCACATCATTGATCCACGCCAACTCCCTCTATCACCGTTGGATGAACTGATTTCAAACCGACCTTCATACATGGTGGAGATCGATCCTCAGAGGCGGTAGAGAGTCCACGATGAAGGAGAAATCAAATGGGCCTCTTTTGGTGGTCACTAACGATCAATTTCGACTGCCAATTAATATCCAAAATAGGAGAAATTAAGCAAACTTATATACATATGCTTTTACTAATAACCTAGTTCCACTTGTATTGCAAGATTACTATTTTGTCGGACTCATATTCGAATTCAAGTGGAAAACAAAACAAAAGACACAAAGCAAAAAAGCGTAATGCAGAAATGCGCAAGGGGAGTACATGGAGAAGCCCACCTTCACGCGAAATCTAGGCCAAGCAGTGACATGGGGATGATCCAGGCCTAGCCAGTAGCCCGCAGCACGAAGTCGGTGGTGAGGGGGCCAGCCCTGGTGCGGCCGCACCAGGGGTGCGCCCACACCCCCGTACCCCCATCACCGCCTTCTAGGCCCATCTTCTGCAGTCAGCATGCAACGTCGATTCAACATGATTTCCTATTCCCCCCCAAACTGACCATCAACATGTATAAATAAGGGGGTAGTGCTCCTCTCCAAAACACACCAACATTTGGAGCCTCTACATCACTACCACACTCTTATACTCTTTTAGCTTTTAGTAGTAGTTTGGAGCTAGCAAGAGCTACCTTAGAGAGCTTGGCTTCTTGGAAGAAGAGTAACTTTGGCATGAATACTATGAAGAGTTCTTCCATAGCCTTGTTCTCATATCTTCAATATAGTAGTGCATATGAACTAGACTATCGTTTTCATGTTATAATCTTACATATGAACTAGCATATAGTTTGTATGTTATGATCTTAACATGTTCAACTTTATGCTTAACCATTCATATGACTTATATGAGTAGAAGTAAAGCTAAGGTGAGGTGGCGGTTCATCATGCCTTCGGGTGTGCCCAAGTCCTTTACCTATTGATCTATAGGTTTAGGGACCTGGGGGGATTTGGGTAGTTTCTGTGTATGTGAGCGTGGTGCTTGGGTATGGAGAGACAGGTGAATACATTTCCTACTCTTCAGTTGAGGGGTAGGCAGCAGGTGGTGACAGTCCTATCCGTCCCTTGTAATCCCCCACGTTCAGGTAGGGTGTAGGAGTCTAGATCATCACAAGAGGTTGCTAGCAGACCAATTAACAGTGGCCTCTTGACCTATCTTACACTTAGTTCTAGCTCTAATCATGTATCTTGTATGATCATCAACTGTTCTTTGCACGGCTATATTAAAACATGCTTGCTCCACTTTGGAACATCCTTTTATTCTTTGTTTTCCATTTATCCTTGAGGTTGGCCCAAGTGTGTGTCCACTATCCTTGAAATACCGTTTTTACCCCTGACATGAACTATTGGTTTACTAATGCATGTAAGTAATCTTGTTCATGCTCATGTTAGACTCTTATACCTTGCTCTCCTTTGGGAAAATATAAATAACGATACCCTGAATACTTTCGGGTGAAATGCTACAACAATAGATCCGTGCGCTTGCGGATATTTTCTATAATCATTAAGAACTATCGTAGTTGGTGTTACTTGGCGGCGTCACTAAGGTTAACTCAATCTTAGTGATGGTGCAAAAAAATACCAACAGGCATTCCTGGCGCCATTACCGGGGATGGACTTGAATCCTCCATACTTGGTGATCGCGCTAAGAAATGCCAACAAACATTTCTAGCGCTGTTGCCGGGGAGGGCATAGGTTAAAGAATCTAGTAGGACATGACCATGATCACATGCATGTAATGGTAGCCATAGTTTATGCAGGTTAATTCTACTTGTTTTCTTCCTATTATGGACAAAATAGGATAGTGTATGAGTGGTTTTGACCTGCCGGATAATTACACAGAAAATCCGAAGGCAACAGGTCCCGTACCGCTTCTTCCTTCGCTACTCCGCCGGCAAGAGAACCAGTCACCCCCACACCATCCGCTACTACCACTATGGCAAAGACACTCCTTGACTACTCCACCACCGCTATTGGGCCCGCTGTCAACACGGGAGCTAGAAACTTCGAGCTACGCACTGGCCTGATTACGATGGTGCAGGCAAACCGATTCTGTGGTTTTCCTAGCGAGGACACAAGTGCACACTTGCAATACTTTCTGGAGTTGTGTGACACCATCATCATCAAAGACGTCGCACCAGCTAGCATAAGGCTCCGTCTGTTTCCCTTCTCCCTCGTGGGGAAGGCGAAATAGTGGTTTTACAAAGAGAAGGAAGCTGTCAGTACATGGGACAAATGTTCCATGGTGTTCCTCGTGAAGTTTTTTCCCAGGGGCAAAACCAATGCCTTGAGGGAGAAAATTTCAAACTTCCAGCAGACTTCAACGGAATCCATCCCCGAGGCGTGGGGAGGCTACAGGATTGCATCCAATCCTGCCTGCACCACGGGATGGAGAATTGGCTCATGCTCTAGAACTTCTACGAGGGGCTTACGCCCATGTCAAAGGGGCACATAGATGTTGCTACTGGAGGAGCGTTCCTTTCCCTAAACATCGATGGAGCCATAGCTCTCATCAAAAGCTGGGGGGGGGGAGAACGAAAACAACAAAAAGGCATGCATACCGTGAAGGAGGCGGATATGCTAACTATTGATGGTAGTTAACAACCATTATAAACCATCAATATAACATAAATATAATCACTAATGAAGGTCTAGGGGTTTAAACTAATAAATTCAACGAGTTTTGGTGAATTTATATTTTCTGTAGGGTTTATCCAGAAAATCGTCAAGGTGGACCTACACGTTAGATTTAATCGCGCTTATCCACAGCGAAACAGACATTAGAAGACTCGAGAGGACTCCACACCAAGGGAAAGCTCGAGTGGCTGCTAGGTGGGCCGCCCGGCCCCTGGGCCCACCTGCCAGCCTCTACGTCGCAATGTTGGTTCTCCACTGGAGACTAGGTTGTATCTACGTCATCCTTTAAGTCGGTTTGATCCAAGGGCTCACGTTGGATGCTCTGGCCTATATATACTAGCTCCTGCCACCCCCCGAGGCATATAGAGATAAGTCATTTGAGAAGACATAAACCCTAGTCATCCTTAGAGCTCCATCAATTGTAGGGCATATCTAGTTAGGCTAGGTCTAGAGGGAGGCAAGCAGGCTTTGCTTGTATTCCTGATCGTGTCAAGAGCGTGGTTTGGTATAATTTTTGTACCCCCTCTCTTTTGTATCTCCATTATTTTTATATGCTTGCTACAATTGTTATGACAATATTAATATCCATCACATTTATGTTCTTCATTATAATGTTCAACGTCTACTTTGATTATATGCTTAGTATAGTTGGATTATCACCATGTTCATGCATAAGTTCGTATAGCGCTCACTCTAAGGATCCATGGGTGGGTGGTTGATATTGTGTAAGCGTGGTTCTTATACGTTGTTTACCTGCGGATACACCCTATATTCTTGGTCATGTGGTAGATCACGGACGTGACACTCCCGTTGAGTCCTTTGTAGTCCACTCCACGAATGTAGGTGCACGTAGGATGCGGTTACGAAGGAAGACAAGTTCTGTTCTTAATCTTCCTTAGTAATATCCCTTATGTGTATATATGACGATGATCTTAGCAATGATTACTAGGTATAATTGCACTAATCAATGTATGCTTTGACTTGTAATTAAGAATGACTTATGAATTATTCCTCTAATATTCTACCTCACCATGCTAATAACACAGAAAGGAGTACTCTATGTGCTTTATCATTATCATTGATCAATACTTATCATATATATATATATATCTTATCCTATTACTTACCCCTATTATGATTAGAATATTGGTTATGGTTTACTTCTCCATCAATAGTATAAGTTATCAATACATGTCCATGCTAGACCTTTCCTGTGGTAAAAATATAAATAACGATACTTGGAATACTCTTGGGTGAAGTGCTATAATGGTATATTATCTGTGCATTTGTAGATCTTTTTTATTCATATATTTATATATCCTTTAAATGATAAAGAACTGCTTAGTATTATTCTAGTAGTAATGCTATGTAGTACCAGCAAGCATCTCTGGTATCATCACTAGGGATGACAACCTAGTAAAGTAATGTTAGGAGATATAGGTTTATAATAGGTGGCTACTAAATCAAGTGACAAGTTAATAAATACCAACACTTGCCACAAAAATGGATTTATTGTTGAAAAGACATGATGAGCGTGCTGCTGACAAGGAGGCAATGAAGAACACCGTCAAGGCCATGGACTTGCAAATGACTTGCGAAGTCTATGGAGAAGTCGGACACTCGGGGAATGACTGCCCCAAGACCCGTGAAGAAGCATCATACATAAACAACGGGTTTTGACAAGGTAATAACAATGGGTGGAACAATCAATCATGCCCACAAGGAGGTAATAATAATTACAATTCGAATTTGAATTCAAATCAACCCTCCTTGAAAGACCTAGTTTTAGGTCAAGCAAAAATTAATGAAAATATCACTAAAAAGCTAATGTATAATGATAAAATGTTTGAAAACATAAATTCAAAACTGGAAAATTTATCCTCCTCTGTTAAAAACCAACTGTGTTTTTAAAAAAATGATAGAAACTCAAATTGCTCAAATAGTTGCTGCTATTTATGCCAATCATTCGGGAAAAATCCCGGGGCAACCCGAGAATTCCCCCAAGTTTGTTCATGCAGCTGCAGAGCAATAGAGGAGAAGTCTTGCGAACATACTATAAATGTCGAGCCCTTGCCGAAGGTAAATCGGTAGTTATCTCTTAAAAATCCAAAAAAAATCAAAATTTCAAAATTTTTAAAATTCAAAATTTAAAATTTGCTTAAAAATAAACTTTTTTGAAAAATAAAATGAAAATCATTTTATGATAGTATAGATTTTTCTGTTATCATTTCTCATTTTTTAAATATTTATGAAAATTTAAAATATAATAAAAGTTTTGTGGAAAATCAATTTCGGAAGCAAAATTTTGAAACTGAGGGAAGCACCAACGGCTACATCATCCAAATAGCCATTGGAAGCAACCGACCAAAGGGGCGCAGCAGTGGGCCCACCTCTGGGTGCGGCTGCACCCTGCCCGGCGCATCTAGTGCTGCTGCTGCTCCAACGGCTCCTAGTCATTACACCCTTCCCCTCTTGGCCGGTGCTCTGCTCTATAAATTCCGAGAGCTTGGGTGTGAGCCCTCACTCCCTCTCCACTCTCCATTTTCACTCCCACTCACTCTCTTTGCTTCCCAACTTGCAAAAATATTTTTCCACAAAGCTCAAGTGCAAGGAAACTCTGCAAAAATTTCATAAGCTCGTCACCACCAAGGCAAGCTCATGGGTTGTTCTATTTATTTTTGCTAACGTAACCCTTTTTTCGAGCTTGTTGTGTTGTTTTTGCCATCGGAAAGTTTAGGAGGAAGCTTGCCGACGCTTTCAAGAAGGCCATGGGAGCAAGCTCAAGTCACTCCAGCAGAAGCTCAAGCGTGCGCTACACCGAGCCCGAAGAGAGCCTGATGCATGAAGACGAAGAAACAGTGCCAACAAAAGAAGAAGAGCAAGGGCAAGAGCAACCGATGGAGGAAGGCGACGATGATCCATGCCTTGATTTGGAGGGAGCCTAGGAGATGCAAGCATACAACATCATCAAGAATCGCGAGTTCATCCATACGCCTGTGTATGATCCCAACCTTCTCCAAAATATTTGTATGGACACCGAATTCGCCACCATCTGGAAAACCGTTGGATGGAAAACGTTGCTCCTATCGACGAGCTTGGTTCTCGGCTCTTAACAATTCAATTCTTATGTTCTTTGCAAGAAGTTGAGGGTGGGATTACTTTCCGTATTTTTTAGAAGGAATACTATCTTACATGGAGAAATCTCAGCTCTCACTTAGGCTTTAGTACAAAATGCTCAATTGACTTCGATCATGCTCTCAAGGGTTTTATCACCATAAATTTTGGAGAATAATTTCGGGTCAAAACGTGGTTGGCAAGTTTCAACCTCGAAATGTGAATATTCATCATTCTACTTTGAGGTTCATGCATCATTGGATTGCCATGACTTTGTTTGCTAGGCAAGACATAAGATTTGTTTATCATGCTAAATTTTAAATTCTCTATGCCATACTTAAAAAGACTAAAATTGCTCCTGTGAAAGAAATGTTTAAACATTGGCTAGAAACATTCAAGGCTTCTACTTCTATCTCTTGCACATCCGTTGTGACTCGTATTGCCGCTAATATTGGTGCATTGGATGGACAAGATGTGACATACATCTCTACTCCACGCATTGATATTGATGAGCACTACTTGGTGCAAGGGCATCATTTCAAGTATGATGATGCATGGAACCTTGTATTTTTCTTTCCAAGGTATACAAATGAGATTCCGCTTCCTAACCCGAGACTCTCTTTGTATAAATCGCCGTCACTCACCTTCACTGTTGTCGAACAAGAGGAAGCACGTAGGAGTTCTATTTCTCGTAGGGCAACAAGGAGCAGGGCTAGAGACGAAGCTGACAGCTCTCAACAGCCACCGCCGTCACCGACACCGCTCGTACCTCAGGCGTACCATGTGGAGTGGTTCCCGGCCATGTAGACACCTGTGTTCACCCCTGGGTACTAGCCTGGCTGGGGGCACATCTCGCAACCACACGAGGCTGGTGGATCGGGATGGTACGAGGCTGACGTTGCAGCATGGAGACATGCTCACTCCTCTGACTCCGAGGAACTACCACCACCCGTCTAGCCACGACAGAATACTTTGGATCATCACGAGCTAGACGGCATCAACACCCGCCTTAGAGGATTGGAGATCTGCACAGGTGAGATCCAAAATACGCTTAACACTCACGTGCAGGATATGACACAATGGCGCAAATGAACACGCTGCTAAAGCAACAACACGATGTGCACGTGGCCTATTGTCGGTCCTTGGGATACAATCCCGAACGATAGGCCTTGAGCTAGCTTGGGGAGGACCCCGCAGAGGTACCTTGTATCTTTTCGCATTCTTAATTTTTGTATTTATTTTCTACATTTATTTATTTATTAGCATTTAAAAAATTAAAAATACCAAAAAATTAAAATATGATAAGAATACCAAAAATATTTATTCCACTCTCATATGTGTTTAAGGAATATTTAGTTTCTCCTAAGTTGAAATGATGAATAGTTACTGTATCTATAATTTATCTATGCCTAGACTGTAACTTAGTATTCCCCAATATTTAAGTTCGTTGGCTAAAAATGTCTCATCCCAAAAACTTGAAAACTTGTGGGTTGCAAATGCATGCTCCTTTTCTAAGTTGTTGCGAGTTATGATATGGTACAAATGAAATTTACTATGACTTTATTCTAAGAGAAACTTGGCATCTAGAGATTTTAATTTAAAAAATGCTAAAATCCAAAAGTTTCTCAATGATTATAATACCTACTAAGACCATATGACATGAAATACATGCAAAAAAACTTAGTCATATGCTACTTGTTTGAACATTGAGCATGATAAATCTCTCAACAAGGGTCAACAAGACTTGACAAAACTCAACACAAAGCAAGCAGCTTATGTGGAAGGTTTGTATCTTACAAGTACGTATATGGCTCTGGTAGGAATTTATCACCACTAAGGAGTATGTGACACTATGGTTTTATAATATTTTTATCAAAAACAAATTCTCCAAGCACCTTGACTAGAACCGATAGGATTTCTAAACTAGAACTATATCACACTTCACAACAACTTAGTCAATATGATTTTCCTATATGATATTTTTCCCACAAGCACTAAGTATAGGTAAGGAATAAACATAATGCATGCCAATCTTAAAGAGCTATATTCATATTCACTTTCAAAATTTTAACTTTAAGTGTGAAACTTTGTTCTTTTTAATTTGCATGTTTAAACAAGTGCAAAACAGGGAGTAAGCATATGGACTAGTGGAGAAGGATCAAACCAAGTTCTAGAAGTACGTGCAGGCTCCTTCACCAGCTCATGATGTGCTTCAATGTTTTTGTTCACAATGGGAGTGTTGCACACCCCCACACTTCTCCAAAACTATACCTGGCTTTTATTCATAGACAGAAACGGTGAAAACAAAAAGGTACTCTTCTGGTGAGGGACACTAGAGAGTCAACATTTATTCAATTACAAAATTTAACTAAAATCAAATGAAGACAAAATTTAAATTTCCAAAATTTTATACTAAGGAAAGGTTCCAATTTTATGTGGAAGATTGAATAAGCTTTAATGTAAGAATTCTATGAACTCAATCACATCAAGTTCCTCAACCATGTTAATTTGTGGCTCAAAATAAACCTTCAAACGTTCGCCATTTACCTTAAAGGTGTTACCTGTATCATCTTGAATGGTGATGGCCCTATGAGTTGAAGTGTCGACGACCTTGAAAGGTCCATCCTACTTACTTCATAGTTTACCTTGTCTAAAGAGCTTTACTCTTGAATTGAATAGTAGAACTTTGTCTCCAGGATTGAACTCCTTGCGCTTGATTCTCTTATCATGCCATCTTTTTATTCTTTCTTTGTAAATCTTGGAGTTGTGATAAGCCTTTTCTCTCCATTCTTCGAGCTCAGATAATTGCATCTAACGATTCTTGCAAGCTAGGTGAAGATCCATATTCTATTTCTTGATTGCCCAATGTGCCCTGAATTCCAATTCAATAGGCAGATGGCATGTTTTTCCATAGTCAAGTTGATAAGGTGACATGCCGATCAGTGTGTTGTATGTAGTTCGGTAAGCCCAAAGTGCATCAGGAAGTTTGTCCTTCCATCCCGTACCCATTTCATCCACGGTCTTTTGCATAATATCCTTGATTTGCTTGTTAGATGTCTCTGCCTGACTACTAGTCTGGGGATGGTATGATGTTGTGATGTTGTGATGAACTCCATGTTCTGTTAGGTACTTCCGGAAGATTTTATCTATGAAATGAGATCCTCCATCGCTTATGACCATCGAAGGTGTACCAAAGTGAGGAAATATGACTTCATGGAACATTCTCTTGGCATGTTTTGAATCAGCAATTCGACATGCTATTGCTTCTACCCATTTGGATACATAGTCCACGGCCACCAAGATGTATTCACAGTTCTTGGACTTAGGGAATGGCCCCATGAAATCAATCCCCACACATCTAAGAGTTCTACTTGGAGATTGTTCATGAGAGGCATTGCATCTCGTGAGTTGATGTTCCCTTGTTTTTGACATAGGTGGCATCTCCTAACAAATTCCTTTGTATCTTCATACATCGTTGGCCAGAAAAAGCCACTTTGCCAGATCTTGGCATTTGTCCAGAATGCTCCATAATGTCATCCATATGGTGAGGCATGACATCTCTCCATAATCTTGGTAGCCTCAACCATATGGACACATCTTCTCAACAATCCATCGGCGCAAACTCGGTATAGGTATGGCTCATCCCATAGGTGAAAACAACTCTCATGGATCAACTTTCTTTTGTTCTCACCAGGTGGGACATAGCTTGCCACATGGATCGGAGTCTGTTATCTTGAGTAGGGTGTCATCCCTTAGGTATCATTGATGAGATAGTTCATGTGTTTCCTTGAACTAAAGCTTAGACAAGTGGTCGGCTACTGAGTTTTCTACTCCCTTTTGATCATGAATTTCTATGTCAAACTCTTGGAGTAGGAGGATCCATCAAATTAGCCAAGGCTTAGCATCTTTCTTAGTGAGGAGGTATTTAAGAGCACTGTATAAATAATTACCTTTGTCCCCACTAAGTAAGATCTAAACTTATCTATAGCAAAGACAACAACCAATAGCTCTTTTTTAGTGGTAGCATAGTTGAGCTGAGGTCCAGCCAAGGTTTTGTTAGCGTAGGATATGGCATAATGCTTCTTATCCATGGTTCGGCCTAGAACGGCTCCAACCGCAAAGTCACTAGCATCACACATGATCTCAAAAGGAAGCTTCCAATCAGGTGGTTGAATAATTGGACCTGAGATGAGTGGATTTTTAAGGATTTGAAAGGCTTCATGGAACTCATCATTAAAAATGAAAGGTACATTCTTAGTTAGCAGACTAGTCAGGGGTCTAGCAATTTGAGAAAAGTCTTTAATAAAGCACATGTAGAACCCTGCATGTCCCAGGAAGCTACGGATTCCTTTCACATTCGTGGGAGGTGAAAGTTGTTCAATAACTTTGATCTTTGCTCTATCCACCTCTATCCCATGTTCGAACACCTTGTGTCCTAGCACAATTCCTTCTCGAACCATAAAATGGTATTTCTCCTAGTTTACGACTAAGTGCTTTTCTTCACACCATTATAAGACTTTGTCTAAATTTTCCAAACAATCATCGAAGGTTTTGCCATAGACAGTAAAGTCATTCATGAATACCTCCATGATTTTCTCGATCATGTTAGAGAAAATAGACATGATGCACCATTGAAAAGATGCTGGAGCATTGCACAACCCGAATGACCTTCGTTGGTATGCATAAGTTCCATATGGGCATGTGAAAGTAGTCTTACTTTGGTCATTTGGGTGGATTGGGATTTGATGATACCCAGAGTACCCATCAAGGAAACAAAAGAAGGAATGATTCACGAGATGTTATAACATCTCGTCGATGCATGGTAATGGGAAGTTGTCGGGTTCATAAACCAGGGTCCCGATGGGCTCGCTTTCCAGCAAAAGCTCGGCCCAGCAGACGGCATTTCAACAACTCGTGACTCCTAGGCCAGCCTAGATACCTAACGATAGGATGGAAGAGCGATCCAGTCTCCGATCAGAAGGCCTGGCCAAGGAGGGGACGACGCTCGCTTCTGACTCTGACCTGCATTTCTGACCGGGAATACGCTGAACCTCTGCTTATAGCTCTTCTCTGACCGACACGGTCAGAGCCGACTAGGAACAACCGACCGAGGACGCCCCCTCGGTGAGGACCCAAGAATCAGGCAGAGCAGATAAGGCAAGGCGCTCAAGTCAACCACAATACCGAGGACCGTACCCTGCACACCTACAGGATAGTACTGTCAGGCCATGCCAGAAGGGTGCTTTGCAACCTTCCAGGCATGTCAGAACTCAAATAGTGTTGTGGGCGCCGACATTTGCCTTACAGTGTTGTGGGCGCTGTCATTTGCCATATCCGACGAACACGGTAAAGCTTGCCACATGCGTCTGACATAAACAGTATTGTGGGCGCCAATGACCATCTTGTACCCGACAGTGTGGGCAATAAGACTTAGTAGCATACGTGCACTCTCTCTCTCACACACTTGTAAGGTCATCCCCTTCACCTATAAAAGGGGATGCGCTCTATCCCAAAGGAGGAGGGTGTAAGGTCGAGATGGCGGACTAGAGGGGGGGG
>PUID01034532.1:22531-39127 GCA_002993905.1 Miscanthus sacchariflorus | reverse complement strand
CCTCATACTGAGCTAAAGCCAGAGCCATATAGCCCTCACAGTTGTACTGTAAGTCCCGTATGATCACTTATAGATAAGTCCTTAGGGAAAGGAATCTAGGGCACCATAAAAATAGCCCAATGCTCTAGCCCTCTTGATTCCATGTTGCTAAAAAGCATCTTTTAGTATTTATTGCATGTACCATTAGTCAAGTTACAAGATCATGACTTTAGTTGAACACTAGCATCATACTACCCAATGTAATACCCCATAGGTATCAAGGAATCCAAGATATCAAACAACTAGGAAATTACTACGGTTGTCAAGGTAGACACATGCATATAATTAAAATGATATTAAGGTGAATAGGACAATAAGAATGATCCCATGCAATATTTGTCTTAAACTTAGATCATTCTTCTAGTCCAAACCTTCAAAGATCTACTTCTTAATTCACCACGTATAGCTCACCGACTGGACATGATCATAGAACAGCACACAAGCATCCATGCAATCATACACGAAGCAAACAATAGAACTAAATTAGAACAGTACACCAAAGATATGAAACAATAAGTAAAAAGGTTTTAAAGATGTTCTACACGTTACTACGAACACACATACGCGAAAAGCACTCTAATCGGAGATACGGTGAAAAATATACATCTACCGATAGATTTGCTTCGAAAAGAAACTATAGGCTTTATTTATTTTAATTATAAAACATATATAAGAGACTTTAGAGAAATATCTAAATTGTTTTAAGCCAAATCACATTTGTATTAGAAAACCAATATAAGATTTAATCTTATTTTCTTTACAAAAGATAGAGGTTAAAAGCGTAAGTTGCTTTTAACTAAAAAANTCTACCGATAGATTTGCTTCGAAAAGAAACTATAGGCTTTATTTATTTTAATTATAAAACATATATAAGAGACTTTAGAGAAATATCTAAATTGTTTTAAGCCAAATCACATTTGTATTAGAAAACCAATATAAGATTTAATCTTATTTTCTTTACAAAAGATAGAGGTTAAAAGCGTAAGTTGCTTTTAACTAAAAAARTAGCTTCATATAGATTAATCAAATTACTATTTTATTCAAAAGCTTTAAACATGCTAAACAATGTTACTAACACGTACATTACGTCGTTACGAACCTAATGCAACTTGAATGGGTCAAATCGGAGTTAAAACAGAGAAGATATGGCTTAATGAAGATAGTGGCAATTTTGTAAATAGATGGAACTTTGATTTTTGAATTTAAAATAAATAAAATATAATTTTAAAACGGCCAAGGACTGCGGGTTCAATTCCATGAAAAGGCAGGGGTGAAAACAAAAGAAATAGGGACTTCTTTCTGAATATTTTTGAACAGAGGTGGATGTCGGGTTGATTTAAGGAAAACAGAGGGTCTCTTTGTGCAAAAGTGTCGAGCTGACTCTGTTGACCGGTATTAACCCGGGTCAACATTGGATCTGGACCATTGATTCAGAGCTTGACGGTGTAGAATAGAAGGGAGGGAGATGGGGATCGGCCGGCCGGAACAGAGCGGTCGGCACGGTGGTCAGCCATGACCGACGGTGAGAAGCTCGTCGGTGCAAGGCTTACGGGGGCTAGGGACCATCTAGGGTATCGATTAAAACCAAGGCAGCGAGAGTGGGCGTGGTGGCTCGATTTGGTGGCCGACATTAATTCATCGACGACACGAAGCTAGCAGAGAGCAAGAGGGGGGCATAGCGCGGTACCATCCGCTTTCTTACCTCCATGCGAAGTCCGGAGAGCGGCTCGAGACAACGGCGAGGCACGGTAGGGACGAGATGCGCTCGACGGCAGCGGGCTAGGGTTCGACGGCGTGGCGCGCGGCTAGGGCTTGAGCGAGGGTGGTTATAGGCTCTAGGGTTCAGAAGAGGTGGCGCATGCTCGATATTTAAGGGACGGAGGCCGTGGGGCGCACGCCATTGGAAGGAATCGTGGCGGGGGCAGAGATGAACACAGCATGGAGTCCGAGCTCAACACGACAGAGGTAGGGGAAGGGACTGACAAGGCAGGTCCACCGGCAGAGAGGGAAAGGAGCGGGGCCAGCAGTCGGGGAGAGAGTGGAGAAAGGGAAGCGAGCTGCTGCCATCGGCTTCGGCTGGGCCAACGCATCGGAGTGGGCCGAGGGAGACAGCTGGGCCGGGAGAGAGAATGAAGGGAAGGGAGAGGGCCAGGGTGGCTCCGGGCTGAGAGAGAGAGGGATAGCAGACCGTCGGCCCAAGGGAGCAGAGGCAGGCCGAGGTAGAGGGAGAAGGTTTTTTTTCCAAGTCCCTCTTCTTTTTTCTTTTCTTTTCCTATTTCAAACCAATTTCAAATATGAATTAAAGCAAGTTTAAATATGGTTTAAAATACACTTTGCAAGTCAATTCAAAATGAACAATTTTGGTAGGTTTTCAAAAATAAATTTTACAACTTTTTAAATTCTTTTATTTTCTAATTTTCTTTTTTTATTTGAAAGCCATTTTCAAAAGCATTTTGAATTCATTTTGAATTTTGGATTCAACCACTCATTGCAATAAATCAAATGCACCGGCATGTATGCACATCCATGTTGCTACTCCTTATGATGAATTTTAATATGATGGAAAATATTTTTTTCCTATATTTCATGTGCGCCAAAATTCATAAATAAAGCATTTTAATCCTATTTTCAAAAGTACAAATTTTAGGGTGTTACAAAAGATGAGACATTTGAAAGGAACAATGGCCCAAGAAGGGGTTGAATTGGGCTTTGAAATATTTAAATAACAACAATATTAGCCTATGCAATTCTACTTCACCGGCCCGCTTGCCTGTTGAGACCTAGGACTAAAAAGTCACTCTAAATCAAGATCCTTAGGTCCATCACACTAGCATATCCTTAGCAAAGATGCACACACTAACAAATGTGTCCTTAAGGTGAGAAAATTGAAAAGCCAAGAACACACTACCAAGGGAAAAATCCAAGCAAAGCACTCAATGTAAGGTTGCGATCACAAAACAAGATAAGCGCCAAGCAATATCAAGATGTAATGTAAATGCAAGAATTGAAAGAGCAAGTGAACAAGAGACAACCAGATTTTTTTCGTGGTATCGAGGTGTTGGGCCAGGACACCCCTCTAGTACGTCCATGTTGGTACACCCACCAAGGATTGAGTGCCCTTGAGTCACCAAGGCTCAATAGGCATATCACTTCTGCATCTCTAGAATGGTAGATCGCACACACCGTCTACAAGTCACAAAGCCAAGGCTTCTCATAAGAGTAACCAAGAGATCTTACAGCCACCATAGTCACTAAGACATCTAGGTGCTCCTAACACCAAGAATAACAACTCACTAGACCAAACAAGACCCAAGGCCTATTGATGCACACTTGTCACTCAAATATTGCTCAAGCTCTCGAATATGATGTGGCTATCCTTCAGGGGTGCAAGCGACCTCAATTGAAACCAACTAAGGTTCTCCACGAAGAGCCATTGTAATAGTGCAGAAAAAGTGCCTTTCCAAAGTACATGGGCCAGTGTAAAATCTCTGACACGCCACCTACTCCTCAAATGGTAGTATGACATCAGCAAATGTCCAACACTCACTAAGAGGATTGGTCGAACAGTTCGGTCTGTGTAACCACACAACCCCTCCAACAGTAAGATGACATCACCAGTTGTTCTGTGACCACCCAGGTCATTAGTCGGACAGTCCGGCATGTGTGTGATAGCTCTGCCAATTGTCCAGGCATAATCCGACACTGCACTTAGCATCCTGTTGGACAGTCTAGTCAATACAATTGAATTATAGCTAAGAGCAACTCCAGCAATGTCTCCCTAAACAAGTGTCTAGTTTAAATTTGAGGGCTTCTCTTACTTTTAACGGCCATGTTTTCTGAACTCCATTCTAGCAATAGCCATCAAATAGGTCCTGCTCTTGTGGGACAAACTTGTCAGTCACATTCGTCTTATTCTTTTTTATTTTATTTTTTTCTTCCAAATAACTCTCGACTTAGGCGTAGCAGGCGGCATAGCTAGCAGAGGAAGACGGACCACACCGGTGACACCCACGTCCGAGGTTGCGAGGTTGCCACGCCGGAGGAAGAGGACGTAGCAGGGAGTACCATCGACATAGAGGCAAGGCCAGCGCACCGGGGGAGGAGACCACTGGGAGTGCTGCCCACGCTATGGAGGAGGTTGCCCCGCGTGTGCCGCCTGCACCATGGAAAAGGCTTCACACCGCCGCACCAAGGGAGAAGGTCGCCGGGGTGGGTGCCGCACTGGGGATGAGCAGGCCATGTCATGATCTGTCGACGGCGGCCGAGAGAGACGCGTTGGGGAGGGATGCAGGCGTTACGAGATTTTTCAGCGGCACGGGAGGTGGCACTAGCAGTGGGAAAGAAGGTGTGGGAGGGCACCGGTGTCAGGTGGCACAGTGAAGGCACGGGTGGGATAGCGGGAGTGAAATAGTGAGAACAGGAATACAGGGGAGCCCTCCAGAGCCCCAGCAATGAGGGCTTGATGGTGGAATTTAAGGGCCTATTTGGAACGCAGGAATTTCACAGGAATTACACAGGAATTTCACAAGAACCAGTTCAATTTCACAGGAAAAACGCAGGAACAGGGGGGAAATCCCGCATTCCAAACAGGCCCTAAGGGGCTCCTAATTTTGTGGGCCTAAGTAGAGTCCTACTAGACTGAGATTTTTGCCCACCAGCCCTCAAAAGTAGGGTAGAGACTTGAATAGGGCCCTGCTCAAGATGCTCTAACACTTAACTCCTTTGGCCGGACACCAGTTTAGTTGTTGGTTCACTTGCTTGACTTCTCTGCCGGACTGTCCCCTTCGTAGTCTTCCACAGTAGGGCTTAGCTTTGATTTGGCTAGACAACATTGGCAACTGCCAACAACTGTCCGACCCATTGATAATCTGAACATGCAGACAGTCGGGCTAGTTCAATTTTTTTTGTTTGACTCTAACTATATTGAATCCTTAATCCAATTATAGTCAAACTACTAACCTTTCATCCCCCTTAATAGTACGGTAAGAACTAAAAACTTGCAAAACAAAATCTACCCAAGTATCCTTCATATACTCATTGATACTTGGCTCTAGAAAGGTCTTTAGTCTTCTCTCTAAGTCCTTTATTGCCATGGAATCCAAATTGGGGGCCTCTCATTTTCCTTGTGCCTTGCAATTGCAAGTTGCAACCTAACACCGTGATTGTTCCTTCAATAAAAATTGTTGGTTGCACAAGCACGGCTGTCATTAACTACCGAAACTGACATCTTACCTAGGAGACCTAGATGCTTACAGTTGTGATGCCTATCCTTGGTAGATTCTTGTTAGTGAAGCCAGGTTTGCAAAACCGCACAAAATGAACTCTTAAAGGACAGAGGGGTTACATAGTTCGAGTTCATTGACACTTTTAAACAGCTTGAGGAGTTAAGGCCCAAAATAAAAGTGTTTTTTGTACTTTTACATTGTTTACTATTATTATCTTCTGTGTATAAATGTTTTCCAGTGTGATATTCTGATGATGCATACTCTACACATAATAGCTGTTTGTCATTTCTTTGAGGTTGGACTCAATTACTAAGCTTTTTGAAAATGATCGAAGCCAAAGTTGCACCTGATATTGTTGACATTAGATTAAAAACTAATATTCATTAACTTATAACAAATTTTTTGCATCATTTTAAATGAAGGTGATCGGTTTGTATGATTGGTCCGGCAACAATGCCATGATCCCCGAATTATGGATTATCCCGTATTTTCTACCAATACATCCAGGTACTAGCTATCTTCATAGGATGATCATTACTGAAATTTTCATTTTGTTAGGTTACCTTAAGGTTGCATGTCGACGTACACAACTTTTATACTGCCTTATGCTGCCTGCACAACCGGTTATTTTATTGTAGCTGGACATGTTAATACACATGTGTGGATAAATAGTACGTGGACTCTTCACAAATCATCCTACACTACTTACATTCATGCCTCGTTTGGATGTTATCGGACTCACCTCAATCCACATGTGTTGGAGTTGATTGAAATGGAATTTAGTTCAAGTTCCACTTCAATCCACCCAACACATATGGATTGATACGAATACTACTATATCCAAACAAGGCCTCAGGATGGCTTACTCAAGATTTGACTAAAACAAAATCAGTACAGTCCTCGATGGGCAAATGTATATTTATTGAATAAAATTTGGAACACTACTGATGACACATGTTTGCTCTATTTCCCTTAAACATTTATGTCATCATTTCACATCATGTATATCTTAGGATAACTTATACAGATAATATATATTACTTTATTAAAAAATTCAATGTATATGCTTTGCTATGACATGTACTTTGTCATGATAAATATTTCTGACAGTCTCACAAAATATGAGTTATTTGGCTATTTCCAAAATACATCAAACCACATTACTAATGTATATATTCAAGTCGCATGAAAGAAATAGGTCTAGTGTAAAAGTCTTGTTTTATTTAAATACATGCTTTAGTTTCTTATATTATAAAGCAGATGGTAGCTCACCTATCGTTTAGCACTTATTCAAGCAAAAGGGCCCATAAAATAGGCTAAATGGTCATTTAAACATGATAAATAGACAATTAAATGGAAACAGAGTACCACTATGTAGAGTTCACATGGCGTTTAAACCGGCAACATCAAAGTTATAGTACTTGACGAGATCTACAACTTTAGAACTAACAACTTTTTCATTTGAGATTGTTTAGTGTCAAATATACAATATAAGATTATGAATTTTGTAGTTAAAAAATAGCATCCGTTGTGTAGTCACAAGTGTCACGTAACTTAGCTAGTATGGATGCTCAAAAGAATGCGAACATTGAGGTCTTGAGTTTGAATCTTGAAAAACACATATTTTCTATTTTTTATCACTCATGCCTGTTTGGGTGTAGTGTTAACAAAATTGATCTACAAAGGCATGTGAAAATCATTTTGGAGGCATTTTCTTTTCACATGCCTCTGCATAAAGATCTCTTTAAATGGATGATGTTCAGAGGTGGGAAAGAAACAACCTCTACAAAGATTTCCATAGGTGGGCCACCTAAGCTGCCTGCCACAATAAATCGTTTTCATAGGGGTTAGCTTATGTGACCTGCCTCTAAAACTCAACTTCCACAAACTAAAAAAATGGCCCAAATGACATCCAACATCATGCGAGCGTTCATTACCATCCTACATCATACCTGTTAGTATTGCAATAGGAGAACCTTTCATTTTGTTCCTTTGGTAGGAATGATTTATAGAAACGACGGGCTTCTTGAGGGCACACCTCTAGAAACAAAAAAGAAAGATTAGTTAAAGCCATGTCTATTTTAGGTCTATGCCCCTTCAAGACACTTCTTGTAAATGTCACATATAACAGAAATGTTGAGCATAGAAATCAATCAAATGTCACCAGATAATGGACAAATCTAGGAACATACCTCTGTCGTGAAAATCTGATAACAAAATTGAACAACATCAACGCGCCATCAAATCCGACAAATCTAGGAACCTACCTCTGTCGGGTTAATAACCATAAAAAGCTAGCCACCGTCAGATATATTCCCTTTTCCAGGAGTGCATGGGCGTACCATACAATATATGTACCTTATAGAGTACAGGTTGGATTAATAATTACACTTCTGCTTTCTATGTTTGGGGTTGGCTCTAGCTTTTTCTACAAACAAAACCCATTAAAGGGGGAGGGGGGTATAAGTAGATCTAGAAGCAATAACTGGTTGGCAGATGCTTTACATGTTGCTAGGTTGGATGTTCTGGCCCGAAACCGTAAAAAATGGGTTACATTTTGATATATGAAAATCAGTAATACAATATTATGAGATTAATGTGCATCACTGTTGATACAGCGCACACTCAGTGTTGTACTGAAAATTTTATGTTTGGATCTGCGGTCACAAGTTCATATTAGGGGATATTGAAGTCTAACAAAAAGGCAAAATCTTCCTATTGGCTACGTACCATCATGAAAACTATTTCTGACGGTTGACGTTAGATATTTTTAAATTTCCCTGTCACTCTATCCCAGTCGGTGTACTATCAAGAAAATTTACATTTATTTTCATTTTATGAAAATTCTCATTTCCAGTAGCGATGAGGCCTAAAAAAATCTCTACTATACATCTTCTAGTAGATGAAAGCACATTAATTTTTCCATATTTCTTTTGTTGTTATTTCAAATAGGTCATCCTTTTTTTTCACAGGACGATTTTGGTGCTTTTGTCGCTTAGTTTATGTGCCGATGGCTTACCTATATGGTAAGAAATTTGTTGGGACACTTACTCCAACAATATTGGCACTAAGAAAGGAGCTCTATAGTGAACCATACAGCAATGTCGATTGGATTAAAGCTCGTCATACTTGTGCTAAGGTTTGTAATGTAAATTAAGTTTTCAGAAGCTTTACAAAGAAATTCTTGGTTCAAGATAAATTTATTGAATAATAGGTTATTTCTTGGACAAGTAGTACACTTCATACTGCAGAAGTAATTTGTTTATTGGTTTAGAGGATCACGGTATTTTTTTTATTACTGCCAATTATATCCATATGTTCATTCATTGGTATAGTCATGTTCTTCTGTGGAAGCGCACACACCCTTTTTCTTGTTTCTTTTTATCAGAGTATAGTTTTGAAATTAAATGAGTCAGGTCTTCTCTGCACAATATAGAAATACTATGTGTTTATCAAATGATTTCTTACCAACATCGCTCTTATGTCCCCATCTGATTGAGTAAAAAACGACTAATATGCCAGACAATTTGTTCGTAGGATAGCAAAAGTGTGGTTTTTTCCTAGGACGTACACCACTCTCAATGATTTTGCTGAGTGGACAAAGTGAGTTTATCCTCATATCACTACTATAGAAAAGGGAAACACTGCCGGTTCCTAAAGGCCTATTACTGCCGAATTTGCAACCGGCACTGGGAAAGCGGCAGTGATGCCCCTCTTACCACTGTTGGTACTTCACCCATCAATGATAGGCTTTAAAAAACAAAAAAAAGAATACAGCAAGCAAAGCATGCTCGCTGGAGCATGCTCGTTACTGCTGCCGTCGCCACCGCCACCATGCTCGTTGGCTACCGCTGCCACTCCATCACAGACAAAGGAGGAGGGGTTCAACACATCACAAATCAACTCAACCACAAATCGATTCGTACATCACAGAGGAGACGGGTTCAACACATTACAAATTAGAAGGATTAGGAAGGATTCGTACATCACAAATTCAGTACATCACAGATTTAGTACATCACAAACAAAGAAGGATTCGTACATCACAAAGAAGAACGATGCAGATGTTCATGGGATTGGCAAGGAATACACCTGGTCATGGATCCGTCGCCGGGCGCACCTTCTTCCTCCTTGCCGCCGCTGGATCTGGATCCGCCTCCATCGGGCACTAGCACTCCGGATCCGGGTGAGGGTCTCAGGCGTAGCGGAAGTGCACCTCGGCGGCAGCCTCGATCCGTCGCTTTGTCGCCGACGAGGTAGTCTCGCCCCTCCCGGCGGAATAGGCGCGGGTCAACGGCGAGGTAGTCGCGCCCCTCCCGACGAACAGGTGCGAGTCGATGGCGAGGTGTCGCGCCCCTCCCTGTGAAACAGGCGCGGATCGATGGCGACGGAGATGGCGAAGCCCTCAGAGCAGAGGTAGACGGCGCGGGAAGGGGGAGGGGCCAGCGGCGAGGGAGGTCCAATGGGGGAGGAGCGAGCAGCGCGACGGAGGTCCAAGCGGGGGAGGAGCGAGCGGCGTAGAGGAAATCACATGAGGAGAAGAAGTATGAGGAGAGAGAGAACGGATAGAGGTGTGGACTGGATGGACGTGAGTTTGGAGTTAACCGGGATACATGAAAATTTTGGGTCCGACTGTGGATCAATGCTGGCTGGCACTACAGCCCGACAATGATAAACAACAGTGTCGGACTGTACTAGCAACCAGCAGTTGGTTGGTATAAAATTCTGGCAGTGATAGACTTTTTTCTTATTAACAGTAGACTTTTTTCCTTATTAACCGGCAGTGATGTATCTATCAGTTTCGGTTTTAAAATTCCGGCAGTGATATGACCGCCAATGATTGCTTATTCTGTAGTAGTGTATAAAAAGTCATGGCACAAATGATCCACCATAATTTCAATGCCAAACAGTCAATATCTAGGCTTATTCGGTGATCCACCTCCATCAATCCATTTGCTAATTATATTTGAATTGCCTGAATTAGGTAGTCCTGGTCTTGGATAAAGCTTTCTCAAGTAGCAAGCCACATCGACCCAATAGAACCAGGAACTTGTTGACTATGGCCCTAATAGACAGATAAACATTCTCAGCATTTTCTCAGAGTGCACATGATTTTGAGTATGTGTGCCCCTAGCTCTCATATTTAATTTCTTTTTCACACAAGCACACACTATTAGTGTGATGTGTTACTAACATGTGGACCTAGCAAAAATGGTACAAAGGGCACAAACATTATAGTCCAATGTGAACCATAACTCAAGCCCCACTTTTTTACCACTGGTTCTCTCTAGTATGTGAATGAGATCATTTAAGATAGCAAACATTAAGATGCATTACTACTTTGTGGTGACAATAAAATTTGGTCAAGTACAATTAAGGTAGGTGTGTAATAAGTTGATAGAACTATATATATGCATCACAACCTAATAGTTTTCGGTTGCTGTTACCTTGTTGTATTGGGGACTGAAAAATACTGATAACGATTTTAGCTTGTTTTCTTTAATCAAAGGAAGATACTACAAGAATAGATGTGTATGTACCTTCCAGTTTTAATTAGATTCAGCAAGAATAACTTATTTATGCTTCACTATCATCATTTTGTGTAGAAAGGTAAGATACATTGCTTCCTGCTGACTGGGTAGCTACAGGGAAAACATATATGCTGTTTTGATAGATTGATTTTCAGTTGTATGTGGTGTTCGGTGCAGGAAGACCTTCGTTTCCCACAACCCTGGGTTCAAACTGTTGCCTGGACATGCATTAATAAAATTGTGGAGCCAATGTTTAATTATTGGCCATTTACTAAGATAAGGGATACAGCATTGGATGAACTGATGAAGCATGTCCACTATGAAGATGAAACTACTAAATACATTGGCGCCTGTCCAGTAAACAAGGTAACGTACTGATGATTGCTTGCTTGACAACTTATAAAAATGAGTGTGGTCTAATTTATTTGAAACAAAACGATGCACCATCAATTACCAATTTGCATATGTATATATTGTAATAAACTTGAAGGAAAATATGGATATGTTGCCTAGCTCAAAAAGAAAACTATTAGCTTCATGACTAAAGTCAAAACCAGAAATGCTATTGTAAGACTGGGGAGTTAACATAAATGGCAAGATTTTTGGTTCAAAAGATCTTTTTAGAGCCATCACCAAGTAAAGTATATTATAAATTAATGCAACCCCCCATTTATAAAACCTCTATAATTTGGAATGTGTAACTCCTCAAATTTTTGCCAACTTCTCAATGGTAGGCACTAAATATGATCTGTTGCTGGATAGAAAATCCTAATTCAGATGCTTTCAAGAAGCATGTTCCAAGGATCTATGATTATTTATGGCTTGCGGAAGATGGCATGAAAGCAAAGGTACGGTGTTTTATGGCCTATATGCTAAGTAGTCTCCCATTCATGCTAGAGCTCTGCTAAGTAAGAGATCTAGAGGCACTCAGCCCACTACACATTGTTGCAATATACTTTCTTTATCTGTTCACATCCACTACACCACAAACAGTCACTGCTGTATTCCGCAACTAGCAGGTAATCGACAGTGATACATCCAGCGTTTCACTACCGGATTCTCACCCGGCATTGATGCCTATTTCACGAAACAAAAAAAATTGTGCTGGTCAGGGACGGCAGGCCAGTGAACTCAGCACCACCACTCGCGCCACGGGAGCTGAGGACATCGGGTCGCGCCCCTGAGCCCGTCACACCGGCGTGGGACCTCTGCCTGGGGCCGCTATGTCCAGAAGGCCTTGCATGATGGTTGGGCATTGATAGTTCGAGATTGAGATGGTGTTTGGATCTAGGGATTAAAGCACACATCGGGTGTTCGGATATTAATAATAAAACTAATTACAGAAGTTGTGACTAATTCATGAAACTAATCTATTAAGCCTAATTAATCTATCATTAGCACATGTTTACTGTAGCACCACAACATTGTCAAATCATGGATTAATTAGGCTTAATAGATTCGTCTTGCAAATTAGTCTTAATCTATGTAATTAGTTTTGTAACTCGTCTATGTTTAATACTCTAAATTAGTGTCAAACATCCGATATGACAGGTACTGTTTATGAGGTGAGAACCAAACGCCTCCTGAGTAGGGAAACGGACCTCATTCATTTTGACAACCTAGGAGTAGCACACATATGTTTGCCTTTTACATCCACCATTTTATTTTTCTACATACACATTGTATGTAACTTTTTTCCTTATTTTTTCAATGGTAAAAGGTGTATATTCCAGAATTTCTTGTAGCTTTTGTAACAAAAACTTATTCACCGTTATAAAAACTTATCCAGGTATACGATGGTGTTCAGTGCTGGGAAGCTGCCTTTATTGTACGGGCATATTGCTCCACAGAACTTGCAAAAGAATTTGGTCCAACACTTTCAAAAGTTCATGATTTTCTTAAAAATTCACAGGTACAATGTTTAATATGTGGATTCTATTGTTAAGCAAAACAATGCTTGCATATGAACTTCTAACATGTATTTTGTTTTTTAGATTAGTGAAGACCATCCTGATTACAAAACTTATTACCGACATAGATCTAAAGGCTCATGGACACTTTCCACATCAGATAATGGATGGTCTGTATCGGACTGTACTGCAGAGGCACTTCAGGTGAAGATATTCTACAGCCTGTTCGGTTGGCTGGTTCGTTTCGTTGCTGGTTCGTGAAGAAGTACTGCTGGCTGGTTTGTGTGAGAGAAAAATACTGTTTCGGCTGGAAATTTACGATCGTTTACGACAAGCCACGGCTAAACGAACAGGCTGCTAATCTGGATGTCTACTCTTAATATATAGAACCAGACAAATCTTCTGTGGCCGTACCACCTAACTAAACTTAATCCCAAGCATACTTGTCGTCCTTGTTTAGACACTCAGTACCCAAGATACCTATCAAGTTCAGTTTCGGTAGTCACATGGGAGAACTCGAAACTATCCACTTTTTTCCAGAATCCATAATAAGTGATAAGCTTATACATCAACATTAATCATCTCATACATCGTAGAGTTCTCCAAATAGTTTCATACATACATCACAAACTTAAGAGTTTATTACAACGAAAGCAAAAGTCCAACACTTGCATGTACAGGATGAATTAGCAAAATAAGAGTTTTGCCTCTACATGAACTAACAACTCAAATGATGATATAAAAGCAACTATGAAGGACGTCTTGAAAGGAATCCTCCTTGTGCCCACCAGGAGGGAACCCCGCACCAAATGGCAAACAAGGATCACCCATCCTAGACCTCGTCAATAGGCCTGAAAAGTGGTGTTGACCCAGTCACTCCTCATTATCGGCATATGCAACATGGGGAATAAAAGCCTAAATACTGAAGTGTACTCAACAAGCTAATACTTATCCGACTAGGTGGGAGTAGTCTCCCAACTCTGAATTTGGTTTGTTGTCTTGTTGTTCCTTTTGCAGAAAGCTTACTAATAGTGGGCCCTTATAAGTAAATTTTAGCAGTCATACTAAGTTCATTACTTAACCATGATAGGTAAGCAACTGTACTATTTTCAAGCATGAGGTAAGTTAAGTAATACCATCATCCTTCACAATCCATTATGTTCCAGTTGTTTACGGCAACAATAGTAAGATAGGAAGTAGTATTCATATCCGAGGAGAGACAACGATTCGAATCAACTGTACAACCAGCTAGGGGTACCAAACAGACGCATGTACAAACCCTGCTAGGTCCGCATAAGTTAGTTGTTCCTGAATCTTAAGCGCATAAGGACTGAACAGACCCGGACGCCCAGAGAACCCAACCCCACAGGCCATGTCCTAGATAAGCTCACTATGAGTTACAGCTGTGATTCTCTATCACCCATCTACATCCCAAGGGCTTGACGTAGCATTTCATAGCCCTAGGATAAGATAGGTACATAGGTTTCCTGACTCCATATGGCGGTATGCATCTGTCACATTCAAACTTGACCAAAGCACTACCTTTTGACTCGGTCCTTAACTGACACAGACCGCACTGTCTTACCATCACAAGCCCGCCTGGTCTAGTCCAGTTTTCATCATCCACCTGCATGATAGTAGTAGCAAAGATAAGTAACTCCTACTATGAGGGACAGCAGGTCACTCGTGTCTACCGAAGATCCTAAGCATGGCAGTTATATGTATCCTATTATACTAGTAGAACTCATAGTAGCAGTTTTATGAAATTCACTTGTACACACACAAATCTGGGGCTTGCTTTGAGCAGTCTCAGGGCAACAGAAGCTTCATGAATCTTCTCCACATACTCCTCGATTACTTCTTTGAATTCCGGTTACTCGGCTGGCATGTTCTCAACAGTCTGCATTTCTATATGCATGCATGAAAGTGCAATAAGCAAGCATACCAAAATTCAAGCAACCAATTAAGCAACAAACTAGGCATTACAGATATGGTACTACTAATGCAAACAAGATCGTCAAGGTAAAATCTAAACCCCACTAGATATGACCATCTTCTTATGCCAGTCTCAATGGAGATGTCATGGGAGTTTCATAGACATTAAATGGAGTGACATGTCAGCAAAAAATACTATTTTGCATGTATCGAGGAAGAGAGAGGGGATTAGAGTTTCATGATCATGAAACTAGCCAGCGTTGTTTCCCACAATTTGAAAAACGTACGAAACTTGCATTGAGCCGGTTTGTTTCGTGTCATCCGATCTGTTGTGGCCACCTGTGGCAACGCTGGCACGCTCACGAAGAAGCCACGGCGTCAAATCTCTTTCCCCTAGCGTCAAATCTCTATGGCCCACCTGTTCCCCTTCATGTTTCTTCATTCCGTCAAATATTCATGACGGCGTCAAATCTCTTCTCTCATTTTCTCTGTTTTTTTTCTTTTTGCATTTGTTCATTTTGTCTCTATAGGCTGCATGTCGATGAACTCAAGAAAAGAAAATGCACCTATATAATATAATATGTTGTGTAAAGTGTAATATTTTGCATGTCGATAAATATGACAATAATATATATAAATATAATATGTTGAAGTGTAATATTCTAATGTGTTAGTTTTTTAAAAAATATAAAATAACTACATAGTTCAAGTGATACAACTGATCACAGCACCTTACAGGAGTTAAATGTTGCAAGTAGCACTACCGGATTCAGGAACTTTACCGATTGCCAGGGGCACTCGGCGAAGCCCCAAAAACACTCGGAAAAGGGTTTGCCGAGTGTTACACTCGGCAAACCCTTTTATAGCAAACGCTAGTTTGCCGAGTGTTCTTTTTAAACCACAACATATTTTAGCCCTATTTACTTGATTCTAATGGATTACACGTAACCCCTGTAGTATTCTAAAATCCTCCCTCGGCGGCCCTCTCTTTTCTCTTGGCCTTGTCCGGCAGCGGCAGTGGTTGACTCGGTCGCCGGCTGGTTTGTCCGCATGTGTTTGACACACGGCGCATGCGCGGCGGCTGTGCGACCAGGGGCGACATCGGCATCGGCCAGGCATGGCCGGTCATGCGCGTACCTGTGGCGGCGGTGCGTAGCGGCAACCACGCGGCGGCGCTCCGATGAAGCCATGGCTAAGCAGGGTCAATGGAGGGGCAGGACATGGACCGGAGCTCATCTAGAATCAGCAAGTGTGATGGTTCCCTTGGAGAATACTGGTGTTACGACACTACTAGCAATTTCACTGGTTTAGAATGGATCAACACGGAAAGTGAGTGGGTTTAGGGATACATCGAGCGGTGCTCGCCATCGATCCGGACGCAGCCGGCCAATTCGGTTCCGTGTTCCTCCTCCCCCTCTCCTCTGCTCCCCCCTTTCTCAGATAACGTCTCTCCCTACGACTTCGTCCAACTTGGGCCGAAGTACTTGCTATTGGGCTGGACCTTCCTCTTGGACCTTGTCGGTTGTATTGCCTCCTGGGTCATTTCTCCACCAGCAGTTGCTTCGCCATCGTCAGTGCCTCCTTCAGTTTCAGGTTCAGACACCGGCGGCATCGTGACAACTGGCTACGGTTGACCGCGGCTTCCCGTGCGCGCCAGCGGTCCGATGCCTCATGGTGGCGAGGCTGGCTCCCTTGGCACGCCTAGGATCCTTTCTGAGGCACCACATCGATGGGGCGGTCTTAGGACGAGGCCAGGCAGAGCAGGCGGCCGACGTGTTGTCGTTGGCAGACAAATCAAGCAGAGCACTCGATGGCTTCGGCATTGGCACGAGGCGAGGTGCTTGCAGCACGACAAGATAGAGGAAGCAGGGGAGATAGCGTGCGGGGCGGCATGAGGGCGAAAGGAGACCGGACAGGCGTTGGCCGCTGCTGGCTTGGGGCAAGGACACGAACGCG
>PUID01034522.1:90707-100981 GCA_002993905.1 Miscanthus sacchariflorus | reverse complement strand
TGCTGCCGAAGAAGCCACAATTGTTTATGCACAGAATTGGGGCCTCAGGGGCGTGGACTCCAGTCTCCTCGGACTCTTGTTTCCAGCTCTCTTGTGCCATTGCTATCAACAGGCTGCAGGGACAAAAGTTCAGATTCATTAGATGGCAAATAAGAGCACAAAATCAGCAAGTAAGTAACAAACAGACAGAAATACATGATTCGGGTTCAGAAAGAAATATGACCCAGTGTCCAACAGTTGGAACTATAAAGGTTGTGCAGACAGAAACTGAGAGGAAATTAACAGTGCTGGATTGAATCATGAAAAGGAGGGCAGCAAATTTCAATCATTGTTTCCCTTATGGAATGCAACTGTTTCAGACCATCAGCTAAAAAACAAATCTGAATTGCAAAAGGGCACAAATAAACAATCCCAGGCTATCAATGTTCATGTCAATTTTATCCCAATGGGTCATTCTGCAAGGTCTTTCAAATAGTTCTAGTTAACTGAAAACACAGCCCAGATTATTCAGATAAGCAGCAGCTGCAGGCAAAGGACATGTTAGCAATCAGCAGTTCAGCACCCAGTCTCAAGCTGTTTCAAACATCAAAAGTTAATGTATATGCTTCTATCCGCAGTCCATTGTGAATTGATTGATTGAAACATCAACAGTAGCTACCATGATTCTTTCTTCCTGATAAGACTAATTATTACTAGCACATACCACCAGGTGCCCAGGTTACTGAAAACAGTAAGGAACATTATCGTATCTGTCAGCTTATCAATCACAACAAAATAAAGACAAGCACATCGAACCTGCAGAGCAGCAATGGTATTGTGAGCCAGCAACACGCACCCCAGGTCTTCTGTGTTAGCTGATCTAATTGTGCTTGAGCCTTGAGCACTATCCCATCCTTATTGGTCATCCTATATAAACAACTGAAGCTCTGCACCCATGGCTAATCAACCGCCTCACACAATCGCTTTTGGTTGCTCCGCAAGTAAAGATTGCTTATGCACCACCAACACAAGGCAGCCAACTGGCAGCGACCGGGTGAAGCAACCTATGCCTGGACCCTGGAATCCCAATCACCCAGATGCACAAACAATTCACACAGTCAAACTTAATCACAGCATTTCCAGCCATATGCCCAAGCAATTGCCCTTGCCAGTTGCCATGGTCACCACGAGACCTCTTGCCGCAATCCACCCGCAGTCATGGATGTGCCAGGCACGGCAAGGAAGCCTGCCGCTTAATCCAAGCAAGGGCATGGGATAATCCGAGAGAGCTTCCTGATCAGCGTATGCCTCCTGACGTGCTCCATGATTCGGCACCATGTTCACAGAAGCAAACCATGCGCCCGCCCGCAAATCAACCGTAGCATGCACCCAGCGCGGGCATGGATGAACTTTCCCCAACCGCCGGCGACCAACCAGGCAACCACCAAGTTCACCACCAAGCATAGCTCGACCTTCCGACACGCTTCACCGATTCACTCCCCCTCCCAGCCTAGAAACAATCCACGGCACAAATGATTCGGGAAGAATTAATAAAGGGGAAACAAATCCAAAATCGAGCCCCACACAAATTCTGTCCTCCAAAACTGCACGACGACGGCACCAACCACAGCGGTCAACCCAATCCGCCACGCAGATCCAAGCGAATCGCCACTCGTCGATCCAATCGCAACACCAGGCAACCAACGAATCAGCCAGCCGCCTCGAAAATTCTAAGGAAACAAAAAAAAACATACATACATCTCGACACGACACGAACCCGCTAGCGACGGGCCTGAGAGGCTGAGACGGAGACGCGCGCGCCACGGATCGGCCGGCCGGCGCGGAAAACCGCGAGGGATCAGATCTGGGGCCGTGGAGGAGGAGGGGGGAGGAGGAGGAGAGGCGGCGAGCGGTGGCACCAACCTGTGGGCGAGACGGCACGCGACCTTTTCCCCCGCGGAGAATTTCCCTTTTTTTTTGTTCTTTTCCTTTTTTTTCTGTTCTGGCGTCGAGACTCAAGAGAGGCGAAGGAGGGTTATTCCGGGGTTGGCGTGCGCTTATAAAGGCCAGCCCGTTTCGCAGGCCTCCTCGCCGTTGCGATTACGCGTCAGATTAGATTAGATTAAAAAATGTCACGCGTATTAAACTGGGTGGTTAGTGTGTGGACCCTTCTAGACGGGGCGGAGACGGCCGGCACGGCGAGATCGTTCGTTTATATACGATCGTGGATTAGAACAGTATTTTTTTCCCACGCTAAATCGGTCGGCAATATTTTTAGCTTATAATCCATGATCGTTTCAGCCGATACGAACATGCTATATGGTGGGCTGCGGGTGTGGGGCCGTGGGGTGGTGGCGGGGCCCGCGTGCCAGCGGGAGTGGGGTGCAGCCGTGCAGGGCGTTCGTTGGTCGCGGTGGACCATGCGGGGAAAAGACTGGCAGGCTGGGGGCCACTTGCCCATGGTGTAGCCTGGTGGGTTCTCTCGCTTTTGATTTGGCGGGTGGGGGATGAGCGGGCCTGTCTGGCTGTATTATAACCGGTTGATAAGTCAGTTAAAATTAATTTATTATAAAAGAAAAATACTATAGTTTATAATTAATAAACTAAATGATAAATTAAAGCGAACAAGCCTGACGTGGCTGCTCTGGGTCCACATGGGATCGTACGTGTGTAATGTAACTTTACAGCGACATGGACTGCTGAGTGCTGAGTGAGCTAGTGGTATGTTCGGCACTTCTTTTTTTGATTGGGCTCCACGTTTCAATCGATTGCTGGTACTAGTACTACGTTTAGTGTGAGATGATAAACATGATCTGCAAAAATTGTTCCGATGGTCTTTTCATCATTGTTACGATATAAAAAAATGCTGTGTTTTTTTGGATGCGAGAGCGAATCTAAATGGAAGAGTTGTTACACTCTTCTTTCTTACTAACCTGCCTTATCAATTATCTATATCTTTATGTCTATACATCTAAAATTAAAATAAAAAGATTATTAGACACGGAGTGTGTCGTATTTTACTTTCCCGTAATAATGCTCTTATATGTTTCTCTTTTCCGACCATGACCCGAACTCATTGTCTGTGCTTATATGAGTTGGAGAAAAGGTATATCTTGCCGTGGTTCAAAATCCGATTATGACATATTGGAATGACGTCATGATTGTTGCATATCGAGTCATAAGTTCTCCATGTAACCAAACAACAAGCTGTGCATTATGATACAACACACGTGCATGTTTACTAGTTTTATATTAAATCAAAAGGAAAGATAAATATAATACCATTATGGATATGTACAACCCTAGAAAAATATTAAATTAAAAGAAAAGATAAATATAATACCATTATGGATATGTACAACCACCATGGGTAACCGTGGGTAGTGGCGGACCTAGAAAAAATCGTAGGTGTGGCAAACTTTAGCTATTCTATATAGTAGAGCTAACTTTAGATGCAAGGTAGACTAAAAGCGAAAAAAAGAACACAAACATGCATGGTAAAGGTACAAAATATAGCAAAACAATGAGAGAACAATGCTTTTAAAAACTACACCTCAAACTTGAAAAATTAATTTTGTTCATGAACCAAGCAATACTTCAGATTCATTTGGAATTCGTCACATGTTTATAATAAAAAAAAGTATATAGTAAAATAATGAAAGAACGATAGTTTTATTCCAAGTTCATTTGGAATTTGTCACATGTTAAAGATAAAATTGTTTCTACTTTGAGAGAGAAGTGTTACATGTTCCCGAAATTGTTCTAGGTTCGAGTTGAAAAGGTTCTACCTTTAATAGAAAAAAATGTCTTGCTTATTTGCAATGTATTAATAGATATCATTACTACTATTTTACTTGTTTGAACCAATGTTCCACTGTTTGTTGGCAGTTTCACTGTTAGTATAAATAAAATAAATATGAAATCAGGAACAATAATAATAAAAAATAAAAAAGAGAGAAATAATTGTGTAAAAGAAACGCGTGAAAGTGAACGGCCCAGGAAAAGGCCCGTGTGGGTGCCCTCCCCTGTTAGGCTGGGCCGAACAAGCCCGGGCCGCTAGCACCCGCCGCACACCCCGCGTGCGCGTCCTCTCTCTCGCTTGCTCAGACCTCAGAGCTACCGCCTCCGCCGCCACCCCGTGCGCGGCGCGCTCTCTGTCGCTCGCTCTCAGCTACCGCCGCCGCCGCTCTACGGCAGGTGCCGAGGCTTTTATCGGTCTCTTCGCCGGAGAAGAGCACACACCAGGTATTGCCACCCCTTCTCTGCCCTTCCCTCCGTGCGAAACCGAGCCCCCAAACCCTTAACTTCAAGCTATTCGCCTGTTCGGCTATTGGATGCCGGCTAACTTCGAACTTTATGCAAGTATTATCTTGTGTGTGTACCGACCCTGCGCTCGTGTCCTACCGCAGTAGTGAGGTCGAATTTCACCTCTCCCTTAAACTCCTTCTAGTTTCGTTCAAAATCAGAGGCTGTCGTGTCAATTTTATCAATCTCAGTGCAATAGAGATCAAATCCTTACAATGTCATGCGCTATGATTCATATTGGACTAAATTTCATGTCCAAATTTCAAGTCTCTGGCTCAGTTCACCCAGACTGTTGTCAGATGTTTTTTTTTGGCTACTGTTGTAAACTTGTCAGGTAGTTTACCTATCTCAACTTTATTCTGTAGGTGCCGTGTTAATCCTGTTCTTATTGGCACACAGCGGATGCAGCGCGCTCCACCATTGTCATCGTCATGTAATGATTGGCTGATTGCAACCTGTGAAATCAAGGGTCTAGCCTGCAGAACCAATCAGATAGGAATGGGCTTTCAGGTTAAAACTAAAAAACAATCTCATAATAGCAGCTGTAAAAGATGTCAATAGAGTTCAAACATCAGGAACTTGTTTCTGATGGGCAGACCCAACCCAACTAATGTGTCATCCATATAGGATTGAAATGACTGGACTAGTAGCCTTCCTGTAATCATCTCGAGCCTCCAGGAGGACTAAATCATAACTTGTTTTGAACTTATTATTATGCTGAATAAGATACTGTAAGCACTTTTAAATATATGTGCAAACACTATTGGTTATTTTTCTTGTTAATTTTTGTACTTGTATTACTGTATTGTGTATTGGATTACACCAAATCGCATATGGTAGAATTGACTAGGACTACCCTGGTTCAAATCCTTGGTTCGCCACTCATACTTGATAGTAGTCTTGCGGTGATTTAGATGCATGGATCTTGTTTTCCAATCTGGATTCATCGATTCAAGATTCGATGTATGGATTCATAGATTCATATTTGATGCATAAATATGGCGCTACTGTTAGAACCGTAGTAGAGTAGTATATTGTCTTTCTGGCCAAATGTATAACTCAGATCAATGTTAGCTATTACCTAGCCGGAATTCCGTAGCACAAGACATAAACTTCCACTTAGCTATGTCTTGTTTTATTCTTCTTGTTATAGGTGTTCTTCTCTCGTGCCTCTTTAATTGGGAACACGCGGGTTCTGAATTATGTTCTTGAATTGTTCTTCAGTCTTTCACCCAGAGAAGGTAAAATGATCAAGAGGCGCTACTTTAGGCAGGACCACGGCAATGACAGTGACTCCTCATCGTCTTCATCCTCATCGGGTTGTGACTCAGACGGAGATTCAGCGGAAGAGGCAGTCAGCAGTGAGGAAGTAGAGGAGGTGCAAGAAGAGGAAGCAGTCAGGGAAGAATCAGGAGAAGAAGAGGAAGTGGAAGAAGAACTAGAACAACAAATTGAAGAAGAAAGTGAGTATAACCACATATCATGGTGTGTGTTGAGATCCCTTGCATGTATTCTTCTCTGTTTCTCTGTTACGTCGCACAATTTTGTCTTGTGTTTCTGCAAGTGGACAACCTGATGTGGTTGGGTGAGTTTAATGTGTTTAATCTATCAACTTCAATGTGTCATGCCAGGGAGTGGATGCATCAGATTTTCATGTAGTCAAATGCAATGATCAATCTCTCCATTGTCACTTTGATTGTTGAATCGTTAGCAGTTTCAATCTAACAATGACACTATTCCAGTATGTTAACTAAGAGTATTGTGTTGTTTTTTACGATGAGCATAAATTTGCATAGGATGTTAGGTCTAGCTACAATTTCCAGTAAAGAAAACTGTAGAATCAATGGAGAAATTGAACAAAGGAGCAGTATGCCATAATTTATTAAGTGAAACTGTCATCCATTGTTATGAAAAACTCTGTTTCATTATATGTTCCCTAGGAATCCCAGTGTTTGTTAGGGTAATCAGTTCCTGCTAGATATATTTATTTTATTGTTTCACTATAAACAGTTGAAAGCTATCCCCAGGTGCAGGAATAGCTGAAGTAGACTCTTGACCTGTGAAAATAATTGATCGAACGTTCTTCTTTTGTTGCTCATGTCGACCAGGTTCAGGATACCAAAGCGAGGACAACTCTGGGAATGATGTTGATGACGCATCTATAGGTATCTTCTTTGTTCTTGCTGATAACTAATAAGCCATGCTTTATTTTTTCTGGACTTTAACTTGTTTTCCTCTTAATTTAGGGGATCTTTGTCAGATTATGTAACTTATGGTTTAGATGAAGTTAGTTTTCTTGTTTTAAAGCAGGTGTTTGTGCAAGATACTTTTGAATTGTGTTAGTTTTTACAATCGCCCTGTTCGCTTGCTTATAAGCCGTACTTTTTCAGCCAATGAACATTATTTTTCTCTCACAACAACTCAGCCAATAGTACTTTCAACCATGGCTTATCAGCCAAGCGAACAGGGCAAATACTGATAATTACTATTTCTGAGACTTCTTGTTGTTGATGCTTTTGAATTCTGTATGAAACTGAGAATTATTGTTTGCTCAGTCTTATGCACAGGTTAATTTGCTCTAATTGCGATTTAAAAGAATGTAAGTGTATAGCTGTTCACTGTACCCTTTGGTGTCATCTTGTTTTATGGCCATGCATTCATGCTAAACTACTGGCCATGAAAAAATTTTCTGTCTGAGAAAATGAGCTCACCCAAACAGTACCTGTCTTAATTTACGATTCATATTATGTATTCTTGAAAAGAATGGGGAGCTATTCTGGTTGTGGCCATTGCTATTGACATCATCTCTTTTATGCATTAAACAATTCTTAAATATTGTGGAAAACAATATTTTAATCAATCAAGGGTTTCGTTTCAGACAATGATGAACACATCAGCCCAAGGAATGAAGAACGTCAAGAAATAAGTTTGCCCATTAAGAAATCTTCTGGTGCTGATGCGGACTCTGCCAAAAGTGCTGATAACACAGATGATGCTGTTGATGCAGATTTTCCTAACTGCATTCTGAAATGCAAATCCGTGTTTAAGTGCAAGCTCTGTCCTAGGATCATATGCTTAAATAAGGAGATGGTCAAGATACATCTGAAATCAAAGGTAATTCGTTCGAAGAGTGCTAATATTTCCATTCTGCAAAAGAAGGGGAACGGTCAGAAGAAAATTAATAAGTTTTTTCTGTTTTGAAGATTTAAAGCGACACTTTATCATGCTAGGAGCCTCCTCCTGTTCCTAAGTTTTTTAACCTCGTGCCTTCATTTTGGTTTGTTTTTGTAGAGGCATGCTCGTTCCGAGAAACTTCTAGGAGAAGGGAGGCTTAAACTGATGCTCAACAGTGATGGTGAACTGGAGGAAGAGCAAGAGACACATGCTGAACGACATGCTCGGACTATAGCTCTTTCTGAGGTTTTTACACTATCTAAAAAAATTCTATTCATCCTGTCCAATGTACTTTCTTGAATTGCATTGTTATTCGGTATGGAATTTTGGCATTTAATTCTTCTTATATGCCTGATAAATTTTTTCAGCAAGTACAAAAACCAAAGAAGGATTCAGGTAGGCAGCGACAAAATCGGAGAAAGAAGAAGGTAACTGAATCACTTTTGTTTTTCCTTTTTTGCTTGTGCGATTGTGTTTTTTTCTTTTTCTTTTTCTTTTTTCCATTTCGTTTTGTTTGGCGAAGCACATATCGAAGGCTTTTAGGTGTCATTTGGAAAGACCTATTAAGCTCAAAGTTTGTGCAATATTATGTTTTCATTATCTAGAATGATCTCGAGCAGCACACCACCATGGAGATCGTATTTGGATGTTGAATACACTTGAAATAGTTCAAACTGCATTACTGTGGCACTGCATGTGCCTTTTTTTTTGGAGTACATATCGAAGACTTTTAGGCGTCATTTGGAGGGGTGTGTTGTGCTGAAAGGTTGTGCAATATCATGTTCCTGTTGAATGATCTCGAACAGCATAACCATGGAGGTCAACTTTGGGTGTTGGAGACACTTTAATCTGCATTTCTTGCGAAGCACATATCTAGGGCTTTTAGGCAATATTGGGAAAAGCCTACTGAGCTGTGAGCTCAAAGCTTGAGCAATACCATCTTATCGACATCTCCAGTTGAATGATCCCGAGCTGTATGCCAGCATAGGTGTCATATTGGCATGTTGAATGCATGCAACAACTGAATGTGTATTTGTATGGGTATTGCATCATAGCATGTAAGGCTGCTTGATGCTCCATTACTCTCTGTTCTGATATTTTTGTATGGGCATTGCATCATAGCATGTGAGGCTACTTGATGCTTCATTACTCTTTGTTCTGATATTTTTTTCCCTGTTATTTGCAGAGGTCTCGGAATAATCTGGAGAAGAAACAGGAGGCACAGAACTCCAATAAAAAGCAACGCAAAGCTAAATGATGAAGTTGGCCTTGCAGAAACTTCCAAGTTCCTTTTTTGCTAAGTAGCTTCAGCTGCTATGTGTTCCCAAACTTGTAGCGGCCATACTGTTAGGATATTCAAAGTATCCGAGAGTTTTCTTCTCGGCTGTACCTCCGTTTAGACCCAAACTGGTGATGATTTGTTGAAATTTAGAGATTGAATTGAAGTGGATCAAAATGAAAATTTTGAGCCGAGCAGTTGATATAAGCCACACGAAGTACAACTGCGTCGCGTGTATCAAAATCATCACAGACTAGAAAGTACGCACGGCGTTGCCGCGCGACAGCTTGTTGTGGCCAGCCCGTGATTATGGATAAAAACGATACGGATATTTTTCGATTTGAGACCAAATCTATTTAGAGGGGTTTTAATCCATCTGTATCTGAGTCCGGATATTCAACATCTAATGCCGTATTCGTATCCGAATATTCGTATATTTATGATCTCGATATCCAATAGCATCGTATTCGGCATTTTTTATATGCAATCGCAAATTTGTATGGAGATATAAATATTGTTGCATGTACGGAAACCAAAAAGATAAATATTTAGACAAATATTTAGGGAGCATAGGGAGTATGAAATATCGCGTCGTCTATTTTTCTTTATTTTTGAAGTTTTTTGTGAAAGCGTTAAGGGATTCGAAGTTAAGATGTATAAGATATAAATTTCGTAAATTTATCAGCAAAAACATGAATGGAAATGAACTTGAAAATTATTCTGGATTTTTAGATGATGGAAAAGGAGTGGGAAAGGTTTGTGTAGATTCTAGGATGTCTCTAGTTTATTTAGATTTTTTCTGAAAATTTTTTGTAGAATGAGGAAGGGCTTACTTTAATCTCCTGTGTACGATTTCCGAGTGCGCCTAGCAATTTTCTTGTGGCTGACGCGTGGCCCAGGGCTGTGTGCGGGGCCTGCTGCACTATTTCATGGACCGGCTGTTGCACTGTGCTATGGACCGCTCGCTAACTCTCCGTTCATGCGCACCGGGTCTATGGATGCGAGAGGGGAGAGCACAGCCAATGACGTGCGGGGTCAACGGGGCGAGATGGCCTGCTGCTATTGCCCGCTGGGTACTGGCTTCCGTTCAGTCAGACTCGGTCTTCCTCATCGTTTTCGTCCGGCTGAACAGAGGGAATCAGGGAAGGGAGAAGAGCAGGGCGCAGCGCCGGCGGCAGTATCTTCGGCGGCCAGGGGTGCCGGTTCTGCGGCAGCGCTAGACGCGGCTTAGGAGGCGGCAAACAGCATCGTTGTCATCCCCTCCGTTATGCCGACACAGAGAGAGAGAGATGGAGGGAGACGGAGCTCCGGGCGCCAGTCCTCTATCTCTCTCGCTCCCGAGATGGCGGCGCTGCGCCCGGCCCGATCGCGGCGGCCTCCTCGCGTTGCGCACGGCCGTGGGTCCCAGCGGCGGGCGAGGCCGGCCCGGCATGGAGCGCCGCCGTCGCGCCTCTTTGTCTCCCCCGGTGTGGTGCCACACTGTCCGGGCCCCCGCGCTGCCAGTCCTTAGGCGAGGCGGCGCACCGGCGCGGCCAGG
>PUID01034520.1:14562-27874 GCA_002993905.1 Miscanthus sacchariflorus | reverse complement strand
GGGGGTTGGCTGACCTCAAACATTTATCCCGAGTATTTATTTTAGCTGTAGTAAATATATTTTTTATTCGTTTTTCTATTTGTCTTTGTAACATTTTTTAACTTCTCAGCACACACGAAAAGTTAGAAAACCCGTTTAAAACGTGCGACGGGGCTCGACGTCCTGGTGAAAAAGCCGACAGAGATTTGTTCCATGCATCGACAGAAAATACTTAGCTGGCTTTCTAACCCGCACCCCGACCTCAAAAAAAAAAAAAAAAAAGAACCACCATTTTTTTACGAGAGAAAAAAAATGGGAGTTGCTAAATTTAGGTGTATGAATTTTGTCTTCTTTTTAGACGATGGTATTACATATATTTTATATTAAAATAATACCTTTAGCTCTTTTCAATTCTGCAATTTTCAGATCCGAGGATAAAAACCTGATAGACAAAAACTATAACAACAATAACAAAGCCTGTCACTCCCAAGTAAGTTGGGATAGGTTATAGTTTGAAACCCATCAAGAGCCACTGGTCACGGTTCACACACATCAATAGTTGCTCTCCAAGCACTCACATTCAAACATAGATCTCTAGGTATATCCTAAGCTTTCAAATATCTTTTTATTGCCCCCTTGTCAATTTCGGTCTACCTCTACCTCTCCTCACGTTACTAGCTTGGCTTAGGACTCCACAATACATTGGTGCATTTGAAGGTCTTCTTTGGATATGGCCAAACCAGCTCAACCGATGTTGAACAATCTTTTCTTCAATTAGTGCTATCACTAGACGGTCACGTATATCATCGTTCCTAGCTCCTACATGGATATGGTTACCCCTGTCCATCTCCGTCTGCAAGCTGTCCAGCTCTGTCCGTGGCGACGAGCGAGCCAAACGGTCTGCCCTGTTTCTGCTTGCGTGGCCACTGGCCACTCTCAGCTTGTTCGCTTGGTCGTATTTGGTTTATAAGTCATGGCTTATCAGCCAATAAATAGTGTTTTTCTCTTATGTCAAATCAGTGAAACAATATTTTTAGCCATGCCTCGTAAGCCAAATAAGCTGGGGGCGTCCGTGTCTCTTTGGGAACTTCGATGGATCCACGCTACACTACAACTGAACAGTTCCCCTCAAGTTTGCCCATCTCGTTTCCTGCCCTTTCCGTTGCATGCGTTTCTCGGTTCAGTTCTTTGCTCCTGATTGAATCACAAGCTCCACTTCCAGCCTCATTTCTTTACATTTCAGACCAACCGTTGTTGAAAAAAAAAATTACTCTACTGTACAGCAAAACAGATAAAATAAAAGTAGACGCAGTCACACAAAAAAAACAAAAAGGAGAAACAGAACAAGAAGCAAGAAAAAAAAAACGAGCTCTCATCTCTCACCGATTACAGAACTACCACTAACAGTACCACCACTCTGCTCGCTCCGACTCAGCTCGCCGTCGTCGTCGGCCGCGCGAGCCGGCCAAGATCTCGCGCCGCACTCCACGCACCTCCCTTCCTCGCCGTCCTCGGAGCCGGAGCCGGAGCCGCCACCGCAGCCCACGCTGACGACGGCCACGCCACGGGCGTCGTCCGGGGCGCCCCGGCCGGACGCCGGCATGGCGAGGACCGTCGGCCTCTCGTCGCCGGCCATGATGACCACCACGTGCTCCCGCCAATGCTCCCCGGCGGCCGCCTTACCAGCCGCCGCGGCGTTCCCGTCGTCGTCGTCGTCTTCCGGCTCCCCCGCGGCGGCCAGGAGGCTGCCGGACAGCTTCCAGTAGGAGCAGGCCAGCGCCAGGAGCGACAGCGCGATGAGCCCCAGCATGGCCGCCAGCCCGCCGAAGAGGTACGGCACCGGCGACTGGCACGCCGACGCCGAGTGCGTCGTCGTCGTGCTCGACGGCCTCGGCGACGGCGCTGCGGGCCCGTGGCCCATGCCCATCGGGCGCTCCGCGCCTGCAGGCCACATGTGGTTTTGTTTGTTAATCTTTGGGGCAGCGCATGCCACTGCCAGTGACCACCACCAGCCTCAGGAGCAGGGTCTCTGTTGCTGCTGCCTGCCTCGCTTGCGTTTCTCTTGTCTGGAACTGGAACAGAGCAGGGAGGAGGGAGAGGGCGAAATGTTCGTCAGGTTGGTGATGACGGAAATAAATGGCAGTATGAGGCAGTGCTTGTACTCTGCTCTGGCCCTATTTATAGACTACAAAGTAACATTAAGGTGCTAGTAATAACATGCCAACAGCCTGTTCGTTTGGTCGTAAACGATCGTGGGTTATAAGTCAGAATAGTATTTTTCTCTCACACCAAACCAACCAACAGTAATAATCCACGATCGTAACGATCGTATCAGCACCAGCCCAAGTTGATCACAAATCAGCAAAAAAGGGTTTAGTTTAGTGTTGTCATATCTATAATACTTTGTATTAGTATAATATTAATAATAATTAGAATTTAGCACGATATAATTGTAAAGCAGAAAAATTTAATTCCTTCTTCAAAACTAAAGTATACAGTATGATTTGTCCCCGATCCTACGGCAAAGATATTACAAGTAAGAGCACCTTGGTTTGCTTCACTGGCTTGCCAACCTGAATACCTGATATTATTTTTTCAATTGCTGCTCGGTGATGGTCAGTTACAAAAAGCAACCACTGTTTAGCTTTGCTACGTACTATAGCATATGTGTGGGCATTTTTACTCGTTTATTTGTGACAAAATCTCACAAGTTAAAGACTCGCTCTTATCCATGAGCAGCTTGCCATAAGTGGATCGAGCATTATATGGCTTTTTGGATACATTTGCGCACAATTTGCCCATTTTGTAAGTCAAAAGAACTCTACAAGTGGATCCAATTGAATGACCCAACAACACAACTTGTTTCTTTAGCTTACCTACGTCTCACAAACACCTGTAATATTTGTTTGAAGATTTGCTCGATTTTTCTTTAGGAGATCGTAAAATTAACACCGAGTAATAAAACCATGCTATTATTCGATTATCGGTCTTTTTATCAATACCTTCTTCTGAACAAGTTGTTTTCATGATAATGTGTATATTCAAGTTCTAGCGCACACCCAAAGTATCGCTTTATTCTTTCTGCTATGGTGGAATATACACATGTAGTGCTCATATCCTTTCCTAGAAAGTATATATATCTCTTCTAGCGTAAACAATTTCTCTTCAATTACATGTAATGATAGCTGATATATTTTTTTAAATGTGATGCTGATATTTCTTTTGATCTATTTGTGTTCATGAAAATGCATTGAATTTACCGAAATAAATTAAAAAGCTAGGGTCCTTCTCCATATAAAAGATACGATTACTAAGTTCTTTTAGTTGATTAGATGGCTCCGCCCATTTCAGGACAAGCAAAGCACACCTCACCACAATAATTGAGCACTAGGACGAAATTCACTTTTGAGGAGGTGGAGTTTCATTTCATTCGTAAGCGTCCATACCACAGAAAAGATGAAGAGTAGGGTGGAATTCATATGGTTTTCTTTAGAGTTTTAAGCCTGTTTGATTAGCCTCCAATATGAGAGGATTGGAGGGGGATAAAATCCTCCTCGATCCTCTTCAATCCCCTCATAATCGAACATGCCCCTGCGTCAAGAGTCAAGACATATGGAATTCAAACCCCCTACAAGTTTTATCTCAACATACAAGCCATCTACATTATTTTTTTATAAACTATCCGCATCATCTCGCACTAATGCCATATCAGCTCACTAACTTATAACCTATTAATGCAAGCCATCCATATCACCTCTACTAAGTGCAATTACTATTTTTAATATGTAAGAAACATACAAAGCATGCATATGTTGTTATTTGTTTTATCGTTCCATTATTTTATAATTCGATTTATTTCTTTTAGGTTTTTATTAAATTATTTCATTGACATGTCCAACTTTGATAGGAATTGATGCAAGAACGTGTAGGTCTAACTTATATATGCAAACGATTTAATTTTAAAATACCGAATTAACAAAAGTTCCATAATCTGACCGGTGGAAATATTTTAACAATTATTTCAGAAGAGACAAAATAAGTGCTTTAATAATTGCGTGACTTGCTCTGTTCAACCTCTCCCTACGCCAATCCTTTCTGCTAAAGGCGACGATGGAGCTCTCATTTTTGAGAGAAAGGTGCTGGCCTTTCTTTTCAAGAACGTTTTCGAGCTTTTGGATACCGTGACACTTGGGACACCTATCCTACATATAATGCACAATCAGAGCGACTCATGCAAGTAGAAGTGTGTCTGTCCTGTGCACTGTTGATGATGACAACATGAAAATCACATGCATGCATATACAAAATAAAGGGTTCCCACTCCCATATATTTTTGAAATCAGCGACATAAATAAGTAGACACATTTCTTGCGACAAGGAAGTAAACAAAACATTATATATGAGGGGAGAAAATTTCCAAATTAATGGGTCTTTTTAACAAAACATTATATATGAGGGGATTTTATTTTTTGTTGTACTAATCCTTAACATGGTACATTCACTCATAGATAAAGTTAGAACAAGAACGACCGTATTGCACGTGTAAATTATTTTTAAAAAAAGAAATGCACGATTTTTTTGATTTTTTCCTTCCTTGAAAAGAAAAAAATTGCATTGTGAGGAAGGAGTTGAAAGGTGAAGACGAATCTATCTGCATACCCAATCCAGCCAGCTTTTGCTTTGCCACCTTTCTCCGGGCGGACACGGCTGAATTGGCGACAACCCTTGCATTTGGGTGGGCGTGGGCAATCGCAATCAGTCCCTGTTGCTCATGCCCATGCATGTCCTTCCTTCCTGACCGTGCTAGGAGTTGATGAGACGCAATTAATTGCACGCAGGGTTAGCTCCATCGGTCCCCTTCAATTACCTGGTTGCGTTGAGGAAGTATAATAACAGTGCTGAGGTAAAGGAGAGAGGATGTAAACTTATAGTCGATTTAGACACAAAAAATAAAAAACTTTGTGAGAGAGACAAATAGACCTTGTATTAATAGTGAAAAGCTAAATACTATATGAGTGGGCTGAGAGATAGGTTGCAAAGATCCTTACAGTCAGCAGCCGACTATATTATTAGCCTTGCTCTGACTACATCGATTATTGGATGTATACGAAGACGGGGACGACATTGAGTGCATCAGTAAAATAGACACACCACACACGTTTCCTCATACATACATCCAGCAGAAATGCAAGTGAGGCAAATACTCTTAAGAGCAAATTAAACCAGCATTCAATGGTCGGCACAAATGCCGTTTATGACACTCAGATCATGTCGGGGCAGATCCCATGTTTGACTTCGCAAACATCGTACTCCCTCCATACTTAAAAAAAAAAGTCGTTTTGGCTGTGATACGGTCTCCCAAGCATAACTTTAACTACTTATTTTTATAAATATATTTATCAAAAAATGATATATGTAAATTTTTGTGAAAGCATTTTTCAAGACAAATTTATACATATGGTTTTCACATTTCCAAACTCAACAACTTAAAAGTTATTCATGATTTATATCCCCGATGTTTGACCTAAGCCTTGTCTAAAACGACTTTATTTTTTTTTAGTATGGAGGGAGTATCTGATTTTCAGGTTAATCTCAGGTTTTTTCAGCGTGTGATTGACCTGAATCAGCTAGCGCGCGTCATTATTTGCGCGTGCTAGCATCAACCAAGTGGGTGGAAGCAAATCAAAAGGACGACGACGACGTTAACTTGCTAGCCTGGGCTGTCAGTAATCCGTCGTCCTTCCCATGCATGATTTACCAACCATTCGGGGATCGGGGTACGATATCCAATCATAGAGAGTTGTTGAGCAGTAGCAGAGCATAGCAGCAGCGGCAGCTCGGATCACCCGATCGATGACCCAGTGTACGTAGTGTCCCACTGGCACTGGCATGCGTGACTACATGAGTGTGCCGGGCCACCGGAGCTAACCCGGCAGCAGAGGCCAACCCGCTGCGCTGCCGCTCCGGGATAAAGCTCGAAGCCCCAAAAGGCGCAAGCGAAGATGCCCAATCCAAAAGCAAGAAGGCGCGCGGCCGGAGACACGGCGAAAATGAGCTCTCATATCCGATGCTCCGTTACCACGAGGTGACCTCAATGGTATAAGTCAATCTAATCTCTTCAACAGTACTAGCTCTTAGCAATGGCTTATAGTATGATTAGACTCACATGACCCTCTCACATAATCTTGAAATACGTGTATGAGCCTAACTCGTAATTAAGAGCTAGTTTCTCTGTCTCTTCTATTAAAACATGAAAAAAAATGCTAAGGGCTAGCTTACTGCGGGTGCCCTAAGCTTGCTGCTTTACTCGCCGACGAGACACCCGCGCTGTAGCATTACTGTGACCGGAATGACGCCGGCCCAAGCGATGGGACACTGGCGCACTGAGCGATATGATCCTGCCGGCACTCGCAGTCGCATGCAGCGAGTAATTAGTAATCTAATCCGAGACGCCAGTGTTGACAGGAAATTTGCAGGAAATAGGCTGGTTTATGTTTCTGATTACAGTCTTCAGTGTGCAGTGGAACCAACAAGAACAGAAGCTCGCGATGCACCCATGCATGCACCTGATCGGTGATGAGCTCGTCAATATATATGCAAGACTGCAAGTGCCAATCGACCGGCAGTTACAGTTACAGGTGGAGTATCCGCATGGCTGCATCGACAGGTCTAGTCACTGCGCCCACGGAATACTTTGAAATTCAGTGCACCAGGAAGGAAGGAATTCAGCCGCCGGGCTTTAGGCCTCTAGGTCAACCTGTGGGCTGCCGCAGATTCTTCTCAGCGTGCAGGTTGCTCTGGAACTCTGGATGCTCAGCAACAGTGTACACCTGTGGAAGTGCTGTGCTCAGGTGATATGCACGGCAACACTGGTGCTGACAAGTGCAGGGTCTGAAGAAAGACAAGAGGAATCATCTGAGATGTTCATATACTGCAGATGTGCTTCTTTGTGTGCTTCTTGGCAACCTGTGAATAAACTAGTAGCAGTTCCAGGATCTGATGCCGCCGCAAGACATCAATCAACCACTCGACACTGTTTGTATAAGTTGTTTTTTACATTTTTAGACACGTACTCGCTCCGTTCCAGATGGTGAGATGTTTTAACTTTTTTTTTTGGATACATAACATTCGATATGATATACACTATTCTAAATATACAATAAAAGTAATGTATAGAAAAAAGTCAAAATTTCTTAGAGAGAGAGTGAGAGCAGTTTTTACTATGGTCATGTTCGCTTGTCTTATAATCCATACTTTTTAGCTTATTTTTTCAGCTGGAACAGTGTTTTTCTCTCACAACAAATCAGTCGGAACAGTGTTTCGGCTTAGTTTTTTCAGCGAAGCGAACGGGTCTATATATTTAGATGTAACGTAAGATATGCACCTTAAAAAGTTAAAACGACTTACGATTTTAGGTGGAGGGAGTATTAAGTTTGCAGAAGTATAATAAAGTAGTTACAAGGTTTAAAGTCCAAATAATGTTTTTTCAATAATTTGTAGTGTGTATTCCATATATTTTTCATCAAATGTATGAGTTTTTTCCCCAAATGTAATGCTGAAATAATTTTTGAGAAAATATTGAATCTAGTTAGAGATTAGATGCATGATATTTTAATTGATTCTTGTCTCATAGAGATTATATGCATAATATTTTAATAATCACACTATAAAAAACGAGTTTTTTTGGAGGGGCTATTCTTCTATAATAACCTTTTGAACTAGACGTCGTGCTATATGGGTCCTCCATCATATGTGATCTTACATGTAAGACGTAAGACTCCTCAGAAACTAAGATTCCTCCTAGACTTCCCCATAATCTCTCCCATAATCTCAAGATTCCAAAACCCAAGATTCCTTGCCAACCAGATCACGGCACAACACATCGGCCGCCGAGCAAGCCGTGTCCACGCTGGACACTGCACCAAACTTCGCACCACGCATGTCCCGATCGACGCCTCTCTCAGTTTCCATCGTAACCCCTCAATCACGCAGTACAGAACTCCTCCTCCACCCCTCCCCCTCGCCCACGGGTGGAGATTACCTTCTGGAGGGCGTGCTTCTTGGCCGCCTGGCAGACGATTTCTGCCTCCAGGTCGTCGCCGTATGCGTGTGCGGCCTGTTCCTCGTAATTGCGGCGGCGGCGCTCGAAGCCGTACGTCGAGGACACCCTCGGCCGCGACTCTCCTCTCTTCAACTCCTCACGCGTTCGAAGCCGTACGTTGAGGATGCCCTCGGCCACGACTCTCCTCTTCGTATACTCACGAAGTTCTTGGTTCATAGATGGAAGACGAAACGCCAGAACAGACGCAAGCAGCCGAGTAGAAACCGACGAAGTCGAATTGGTAGGGCTGGCTGAGCAACTGCTACGATGTGCAATCAGGATCCATCCTAGAGGCAACGCACGGGCGATCGGGCCGGCAGTTGGTGCCGTCGCGTGTGCGATCCGGCCAACAGTGGCACTGCGGCTGCCTACTGGCTGCTAGCTGCGTCGTCGCTCTCGGCAGCCATCTGCATGCAGCATGCACGTTGAAGACTAAACTTGCACTCGTGGTCTCTTGAAGGTAATCAGATATGTGGACATGTAGAGTCAATTCATTTAGCTGTTTTGCACTTGCACTAAACCTAATTAGTATTTAATATTTTGTAATTACCTTACCTAAATGGTTAAATCATTATTCTTGGTTTCTTGCCTCTTGGACTTGAATTCGTATCAAGGTTAGATAACAAGCAAATTTTCTCTCTTTATTGGTTACTATAAACTTCATCTTTAATTCTTTATCGCTCAGCATATATGTTGTGTTTGGTTTTATTGTGTTTGCGACTCATGAACAATTTGCTTCTAATGTCTTCTAGAGTTAGAAAATATGATTCTTGTCATGAAAGGCACAAGAAGAAACAATAACCTGAACGGTTTACTCAGACTCAGAAAACAATGCTTCAAAAAAAATTCTTGGATATTGGTTCTTCGCCTCGGCGCACCTAGGCCCCAGCTGATGATGTTCTGCTGGATCAACATAATGAAGACGCCCGAGATGATCATGCCGAAAGTCTGGTGGCGGTGGTGCGGACGATGCAGCAGCATGGGAGGAAGGCACAGGATGAGTTGGACCAGTGGGATGACCTAAACACTCTCCTTCCCTACTTCTCCAATGCTGGTGCGGCCATCTCTCGCCTTCAGGTACTTTATTGGATCATCCTCTCGTGCAGACCCATGTCCCAACTTGTCACAGCCAGTTTGGCAGCCCAAGGTTTCACAACCAGGATGCACTTTGAGACTGTTCTTTCGATTGCAACAGCAAATTTTGAGGCTTCCTAGAATCCTTGGTTATTCTGTTAGCTATTGGTGGTCTGCAGTTTTGCTATTCGCAAAAGACGAATTATAAAGTTTCAACTCAAAAAAGAAAATCAATTTGTTTATGTAACAACTAGGCCTACCATAATAGCTGCATACAGGAGTGATTGGTGGTCATTGCTATACAAATTAATTTGCTAGGTTATGTGTATGGATCATTAACTTTTGTATACAATATAGGAATAATATTTCTGAATTTGATGGTTATTCATCTATTAATTAAGGAGGAAAAAAACTATAAATACGTACACGTCACAAGTGCATGTCAACCATATATAGTGTTGGTCTGTAGTGTCATAAGAGTAATTTTCATCACATTTTTAGATGAGTATGTCTTACCATAGACATGTGCGTACCGCACGTGCATGGATACTAGTAATAATAAAAATTTTACTTGGTATAAATGAAGAATAAACTAATCTCAAGGAATAGAAAAAGAAAATAAAGAGCAAATAAAATTCGGAATTAAAACGAACCTTGGGCTGCAAAATTTCAGCACTCCAGGACGACTTTCCGTTCATCGGGCTTAATTCATCGCAGTGGCTTGGGCCTCCTACAGCTCCAAATGGGCTGTTGTCGCGAAGTGTGACGCGGAAACCGAATTCCGACACATCCAGCCATAAGTGGGGGACGCCTCCGCGTCGTGAAGGCAAAGCACGCGCAAAGCCACCACCGCGTCGTCGTCTCCAAGCAAGCGAAGGGCGCCATGGACGCCGTTGACTCGGTGGTCGACCCGCTCCGGGAGTTCGCCAAGGACAGCATCCGTCTCGTCAAGCGCTGCCACAAGCCCGACCGCAAGGGTAACTGCTAAACCCCAGATCCCCTTGCCCCCGTATGTTGCTGGCTCCGAGATCGGACCGGATCTGACGGGCCGCGCTTCGATTCGATTCGCGCAGAGTTCACCAAGGTCGCCGCGCGGACTGCGATCGGCTTCGTCGTCATGGGATTCGTCGGCTTTTTTGTCAAGCTCATCTTCATCCCTATCAACAACATCATCGTCGGTTCCGGCTGATCCGTTTCCCTCGGGTATACTTTCCAGTCACGTCTCTCCCCCTGCCCTGGGCTTCCATTGCATGTGTGCAATTCGGTAGATCTCTTGGATTGAGCCACGTGCTTAGGAGAATTCGTTACTGTTACATCTCGATGTGTAAATTGTTCTGCCGAGATTAATTTGTGTGGGACTGTGGGAATTTCGATTAGGTGATTGGAGATTAGCTGGGTGGGAATTGAGCTAGGTGTTTAGCTGTTGTCTTTAATGGTACAGTGACTATTAGTAGTGCTTGTGAGATCTAATATCCTCAAGGATTCTCATATCTCTACTATAATGGATGATCAAATTTTTTTCTTGTTTGGGACTCTAGTAGCTTGGTTTGGAAGCCAATTGTCATTTTTTACCAGGTGTTCCCTTAAACTGTGATATTATTGAATTCATGCATCTATATGGCATCATTTAACCATGGTAGATACAGTGTTTAAAAAAAATGAGAGAAGACAGTTGTTAATATGTTTGGACAGCATTTCTTTGCATGTAGAATCATGCCTGTGGACATTTCTTATTCACTGTTGCTGTGCGATAATGCAATTGACATCTAGTCACGCAGTGTACATCTGCTTGGTTGGTACTATGCTTAGCTTGTTTATGCCTTTTACATTCACTATAGGCCCTGTTCGTTTCGCTGAAATTTGTCTTATGCTTATGCTTATGCTGATTTGTTGTGAGAGGAAAACACTGTTCGTTTGCTGAAAAGTACTTCTGATGATAGAGATAGACAATGAAAATATATGAAGTGGTTTGTATTTGGGCATCCTGCATAATTTTCATATATATTTTTGCAAATAGTTCTTGATCTGAATATGGAATGTGAAACTCAAGCCTTTAGCAACTGAGATCTGTAACCTTCCATTATAAGAAGGTTTGGATGCTCCTATACTCCTATATGTGGTTGGCACAATGGGCTTTGGATATTCAATATGGTACAGTGCTAGTTTTGCATAATGTCTCCTGAATGACCTTGCATTCTGTATTTCCTAAATGTGGGATTTTATGGATTACTGAGATGACCAGGTTTTGTGTTCAATCCACCGATGCTCTATGTTTCTGGAGTTTGATGGTTTCTTCTATTTCCTACTCCCAACGAATGTAATAAAACGATGCTGGGTTATGTACAATGTAATCACGGTCTTGGTTAACTATCTTGCCATGAAAAATGGATGTGTTTGTTCTGTGACCTGATTGACACCATTATCAGCTGAAACTCGCAGCCCCAAATTTCTCTACCATGATGACCTTGCTGTAATGAACATCTCCTGTTCTTTTTGAAACAGCCTGATCATTTCTAACGTAGTTGTGTTGGCTCTGATGCAGGCTAGGGGCCTCGGGAGTGGACAATGGCGTCACTACCTTGGAGGCAGCACCGTTTTCAGCCCTGATATCAGTAAAGCAATCCGTTTAGGACTTATGTTGTTAAGGACAACTCCCATATCTTTTCCTTTCTTTAGGTCGTGTGGTAGACCTGGAACTCTTTTGTATCTGATGCCGAATGGGCCTCCGTGAATTAGCGGGTGACAAAATTGACTGGTTACCATGTCTTCTCGATTGATTTGTGGTGCGGCATCGTTCATAATTTTGCTTTTTGCGGTTACTTGCAGGTTTTTGACGTTTTTGCTACAGCGGTAGCAATCTGAATATGTAATTTTCGTACAAAAGGTGCCAAAGCTATGAGACTGCGTAAAAAACTTTATCTGAGGCTTCCTGATTTTCGATGAATTCACTTCGATCGTCCAATTGCTTGACTTTTTCGATGAATTCACTTCGTTCGTCGAATTGCTTACCTTTCCATTCCTGCTGAATCCGATCCAATGAGGATTGACGCTCAGGGCACCATCAACATTATAAGATACTTATTAGCTCTAAGATATTAAAATTATTTTAGCACATCACTCAAATAACAACCTCACATAATTTTAAAGTATGAGTATACAGACTAACTCTTGATCAAGATATATTTTTTTCTTTCTTAGATACTTATTAACTCTAAGGTGCCGTTTGGATAGCATGTGGGTCTGGGATAAGAAAATGTGCTGGGTTATAATGGGCTGGGTTTAGGTTAGGGATATATAACATAAGAGCAATCCATTGTTTGGCTGAACTGGGTTTGGGTTCAGGTTATGTGGGCCCCATGTGAGATTAAAAAATGAAGCGCACAGCGGCACACATCGCTCAAATAACAACCTCCCATAATTTTAAAGTATGAGTATAGTGACTAACTCTTGATCAAGATTTTTTTTTTCTTTCTTCTATTAAAATATGAAACAATCAAAAGTTACCATTCAAGGTACCCTTACAGCAATTCTAGACAGATTTCTTTTCCTAGCTGGGGTCATAAACAACGATGGATTTTGGAATGAATCAATAGAACGCGACTAACAGCACGAAGAGAGCCACAATATAAAAAACAAGCACAAAGTTTTGGTCAACGAACATAGATTTCGGTCCTCAAACAAACCATGACGAGGTAGTCACCAAGCTTAACCGTTAAAAGTCTACCAAGAAAAGAAAACGAAAACAGATTCATCTATGAGTTACACCCCACATGGGAGGCAATCAACAATGACTGAGAGGAGGAGCAGCAGCAGCAGCAGCACGGAGCTAGTGCCTGCTTGATATGCTGAAGGAGGTGACCTTCATGGGCGTGGCCACCACCAGTGGAGCCTCCGGGGAGTCGCTGACCGAATACCTGTCATGCATAAAGCGGCTGGCCACAATTGACTCGTCCTTGGGGATCACCTTGTAGCAATAGCAACTCTTAAGCCCCTCCTGGTACTGGTAGCACTCATGGTGGCTGTTCTTGACCTGCAAGAAGTTCCACACCACGCTGTACTTTCCCACAGTGGCCACGAGATGCCGCTCCTGCTTCCCGTTCTCAGTCACCTGCGCAATCATCAGATGATAGATGAGGTCTCAAATGTCAACGAATGCAC